>JAQFXP010003081.1:0-13371 GCA_034693685.1 Belba bartosi | reverse complement strand
CATAATATGTATATGATAGCTGTCTTGCGAAGAATTTTAAAACAAATTTTAGATAATAACTACCAAAACAATGATTAAAATTTTCTTAATAAAGATGATTTTAAAGAATAGCTAGTTTTTAACACCACAATAAATGCAAACTTGAAATGCAAACTTAAAAACAAGCATAAAATGCACGCGTAAATACAAGCATAATAGCGGATTTCAAACAATACAATAAAATTTTGCGCCAAAATTGTTAAAACTTCTAAGTTAAGTATTGCGTAATTGCAGACTTTTAAACATTGCAATAAAATTTAGCTAGAATTTACTCTTTAACAATTAATATTAACAACAAATAAATTTATTCAAAAAACCGGTTTATAATATAAGAGTTCAACTGAGTTCAAATAGGACTTTTTCTAACAGTACAGCAAAAGTGACAAAATTTGGAAAAATCGAAAAAATCGGAAAAACTTTTGGCCAAAAATTCATGTTCAGTAAACACATTCATACTGTAATGCAACAAAATTAAAAAATTAAAAAATAATTTACCGACGGTAAAATCTGGTCGGTGTTTAGCGGACACCACTACTTCGGAAAACACCATCGTACTGTAATGCATCAAAATTGATCAAAGTAAAAAATTTTACCGACGGTAAAATCTGGTCAGTGGCCAGTGGCCACCATCGTTTCGAAAAACATTATCGGACTGTAGTGCAACAAATATAAAAAAATGAAAAAAAATTTACCGATGGTAAAATCTGGTCAGTGACCAGTGGCCACCACAGGTTCGGAAAACACCTTCGTACTGTAGTGCAAAAAAATTAAAAAAAAATGTACCGACGGTAAAATTTGGTCAGTGGCCAGTAGCCACCGCTTTGAAAAACAGCCTCGTACTGTAGTGGAATATGACCGGATGGACCGGATGGACACCGAATGGACCGGATGGATTGGCCAAGCCGCCATCTTGGCCGCCATTTTAGATGACATGCGGGTCTTGACCTTAAGTACGTCTCGATTTAACATGGTCGTCTATGGAAAAAAGCCTCCTTCATAAAGTACGTCATTTGTGGGAAAAAAGTTAGGTTAGGTTTGCGTCATCCAAAAACACCATCGTACTCTTGAGCAACTAAATTTCACGTAAGAACGCACGTGAAATCGGGAAATCCTATTGAAATCGGGTTTTGACCTAAAGTACGTATCGATTTAACATGGTGGTCTATGGAAAAAATGCACGTGAAAAAAAAATTTTCAACTTGCGTGACGATTTTTTTTACGTGCGTGTCACGTGCGTTTCACGCGGGTCTTGATCTAAAGTACGTATCGATTTAACATAGGGTTCTATGGTAAAAAGCCCCTCCATAAAGTACGTCTCGAAAATAGGGTCACACTGTTGTGCGATGGCGGCCATCTTAGAATGCAGATATACTCACTCTATACTACTTATAGAAGAATTTATAAATATGTTTCTTATTGAAAATATTATTTTCCTTTATAGTTTTCGTAATGAAGTGAATACAGTTTAAAATAATAAAACTTATACAAACCAAAATTTAATATTTTCTAAATTTTAATTTTATTCGAATTAGAGTTTTAATTCGTTTTAATATTAAATTTTAAAAAGTTATTATCAAAAATAATTATTTAATTAAAACGTTTTAATTTAGTTTATATCTTATTAAAATTTTTAATAATATTACAACATAAATACAACTAATGTTTAATATTTGTGTTGAAATAAAATAAAATATTTTATCTACAATTTCATTATTTATTTGAAAATTATTATATTGACCATCGCATTGTAGACATGAATCGGTAGTCAAACAATTTTTACTAACATTTATAAAACATAAAATAGTTATATTTTAGACATAATGTGCACACAAATTTAGTGTTAAAGGACTACTTAATAGTAGTTGTAATTACAATTTAATTTATAGTTTCTACATTATAATGCATAAGAATTTAGTTGTTAAAATAATAAAAAATAACAGAAAATATTAAAATACTTAAAATAAATAGCAATATTATGCATAATTAAAATATGCAAAACATACCAATGTCAACAGCATTTTTCAAATATAATTGATTTATTTAGTTTGAATAAATTAAAAAATATACTTACAGTTTACTTTAAGAATAATAAATTTAAATTTTAAAAATAGTTATTACAATTAATCGAAATCAAATTGTTTTGAAAATTTACTCATGTATACTCAAACAAATTTATATTACTAATTAACAAGAAAATGTGTTTATTTTGTAAACTATTTGCTAAATATTTTTGCAAATAAAATAATTTTAATTATTATAAAATTCAACTATATCATTTATATCGGCAAAAGCGCAAAATAAAAGCAATAATTAATTAATTAAATTAACACTGTTAAATTGGTTTTATTGTAATTTTTATATTTAATTTTTTATTAATTGATTTATTAAATTAATTGATTTTCTAATTAATTTTTATTTTTAACACTATTTTTTTAAAAGGAATTAATTTATTAAATATATTAATTTATATATTTTTTATTTAAAATTTAATTAATAATCAATAAGTAAATATATTTGAGGTGTAATTACGTTTCCAAATATAATTTTTTCACTTTGTTTAAATAAATAATATAAAAATAAACTTTATTTTACAGTTTAATATAAAAATATACAATTTAATATAAATAAAATTTATGAATAATATTTATTTAATAAATTTGTAAATAACATTAATAACAAATAACATAAAAAATTAAACATTAATTATAATTTTATAAAATATGTTTAGAATGTATTATAATAATACATTTAAATAGATAGTATTAAACAGTAATTTATTTTAAATGTTTAATTTATATAAAAAAAATTTTGATAAAAATTGGCAATAACAAATTATTGTCTTAAATAATTAATTATTTAGCAAATTAATCAAAAATACATTAATTATTTTTATTTATAAATTTATAATTAAATTTAACATAAAGTTTGAATCAATTGCCATTTAATAGTAATTTTTAATTTAAGGGATTTTACATTATTTATAATTTACATAACAAAATTTATAGTAATATTATAAATTCTAATATTATAATATAATATATTTATTTTAATTTTTTTATCTATTTTATTATAATTAATTTTTAAAATATATTTTTGCTTAAAATACACAGTTTTTAAACAATTCGTTTAATTATTATAACAGTAAGTTTTTAAAAATATGTTTAACTCAATATTATTTCCAAATAAAATTTAATTATTTTTTTATTTTAATTATTTTTTTTGGTAGTTTTAACCAAATTTTTTATGTTTAAAATATAAAAATTAATTTTGTGATTAATTGCTAAGTGTAAAGAAAAGCTTATTATAATATAAAACTAAGGTTACAAGTAATTATATTTTATTTAATTTAAGAAATAGTTTGACATCTTTACATTTTAAAATATATAAATCAAAATATTTACTTTGCATATAATATAACAGCAAATATAATGTTTTTCTTAAATAAATACAATATTAATACGGTTTGAAAAATTAAATTTTATTTATTTGCTAAAAACATAAAAAACTTTATATAAATGAGAGCAATCTGTAGTATGCTCTCAAATAAAATTTACAAATTTTTTTTATGCAAAAAAAATTTGAGAGCATACTACAGAGTGAACTCATTCATATATTCTAAATAATTACGAATTAAATTTTTTTAAATATTTAATAACATTTAAACAAATATTTTTATTTATTGAATAATTAATAAAAATGTTGGATCTGTGCCTTATTGTCGTCTCACTATATTGGGTAAAGTAGATTAGCGCGTGTTGTGGCATTTTCCCGAAAATGATGTGCACTGAAAGTTATACGTCAAGCGTTTCTGTTAGCCTTCTTTTTATTTAAAATGAAATTGCCAGTTCATGCTAATATTTCATCAAACCATTTGCTTATATTACGTTAAAATTGTCCAACTTCTAGTTATTCTTATTTTTTTCAATTAAATCGACATTCCGACCCATTGCCACAACCGTCGTACCTCTACGCAATATAAAATATATTTATTTGTTTATTTTTAATTATTAAAATTTTGTATTTTTACATTTTTTATAATCAAGCTAGTTTTTGTGAGAAACATTTATTATGGCTCATAATTATCAATTAAAATTTTTAAATTACAATAAAGTTTGTCTTAAAATTCTATAATTGTAAAATTTTTAAAAATTTATTTCAAACAAGCATCTATGATTAAATTAATGATATAGCATATGGAAACATAATATTGAGATAGTCTGTATAAATATTTTTTGCATAAAATTTATTGTAATTTTAAATTAATCAGTATAGTTTTAATTGCAAATTAATGTATTACGTAATTACATTATAATAAAACGAAATTAATATTTTAAATAAGTATTAGTTTAGATGTCAGATTTAATTTAGATTATTTCAAAAATTTTTAAATAAAGTTTAAAATTACACTTTAGTTGTAATCTATTTGTGGCATTAATAACAGTCTCTAAAAATATTTATATTTAATTTATTTATAATTAATTTTTAAAATTTAATTGAATTAAATATTTGTTAAGAATTAAATGAATCTTTTAATTGTATTTATTTTTATATATTGCGATTTGTAATTAATAAATTAAAATAGAAACATTTTAAATATTATGTAACTTTACATATAATATTTTTCTAAACAAAATGCAATATTAATAATTTAATTAATTTAAAATATATCCATTACAAACATTTAAATTTACAATAAATTTAAATAAACAAATTTGTTTAATATTAACATTAAATAAATATTACTTAATTATTCTAAAATTAAAAATTAACTTAATATAATTTCTACATTAATTTTAAGAATTTTAGAAAGATTTAAATAAAAACCTTTTTTGTTTAAAATTTGTATAATTAATTTTATATTTTCTTATTTTAAACTGTAATAATTTTATAAAATTTTAATTCATTATATCAGAAATTATAAAATATTTAATTTGGAATGGAATAATTTTGAAATATTTTCAAGCAATAACATATTAACTATATTGTGACTAATGTTGTAAACAAATAATTTGTTTTTAATTTAATATTTAAAATATATTTTATTGTTATACTAAAGATTTTGTAAAATTTTAAAATTAATTAAAATTATTATTTATTTAGATAGACTTTTTTTATCCGTTTATGAACTAACATTGTAAAAATGCAAAATTTTAATAAATTTATAAATAATTTAAATTTTTAAAATATAAATATTTTTATCAAACAAATTATTATTAAAGAAAAATATCAAAAATAATTTTATATGTAATTTAAATTTATATATTTGTAACTTATTATTAATTTAAAATGTGTTTATATAAAAATATTAAAAGTAATAAAACAATATAAACTGTATGAAATGAATAATAATAATAAGTAAATCTTACAAGTGTGACAATTATTAGTATACACAACTAAATGTTCCAAAGACGTAGTCTGACGTTAAACTTTTAGTACAATAATTCCAAAATTTTATTAAATATAATAATTATTTAAAATGTTTTTCTTTGACCATTTATTAATTGAAAAATCAAATTTAAATTATTTATACGTACAAATTTATTCTGTGTAAAATAATATTTTAATTTTTGCAAATATTTTACTAAAAAGAAAAGTAGATTTTGGTGCGCATTTGATTTTGGTCTAACTTTATTAATTTATTCCTATATAACCGTAACTCACAATTGTTTAAACCGATAACTGAATCTAATTTTTCAATTCATCACGTATAATTACAGTATTTACTTGTTACTTTTGTTATTTTTATTAAAAATTTTAAAATTTTAATTTAAAATCTAAATAAAATAAAACAATTATAATATTGTGGTATGCCGGGAGAATGGTTCCAGGCAACCGTTATCTCTGACCCAACATACTCACGTGAGTTGGTGTTTCCGATCAGTTGTAGAGCGTTGTGGGTGTGTCCTGGTTTCCGTTCCGTTCCTCTTATTCGATGGCTCTGTTTGAGCTCTACCTTTGATTTACTTTAACTCAATTAAACTTAAACACAGTTTATATTTAAAAACTAATTATTTATTATATCAAAAACAATTTATTAATTTGTTAGTTAGATTATTAATTGTTCTTCGTTCTTACTCAGAACACACCTTCCACTCAGCTAATCAAAAACACAACTAACTATTTATTTCGTATTCAGTTAATTTTATCTATTTTTAATCTAATCTATTTTCCTATTAATGTTTCGAATTGTGTGTTTATCTATTTATTGGTTATATTAATTTCCATTCATAATAATAATAATCATTATTTTAACTTTTGTTAGTAAACTTAAGTTTTAAACTAAAACTAATTAATTTAATCTAAAATCTAAACTTGGCATTTAATTAGTCTATCGGCATATAACATCACCCTCCCCAAAATTTTTAACTAATTTGAAAAGATTTTTGAAAAATTTGTTAAAATTTCAATCAATTAATAAGTTGTTAGTATTTTTAGAAATTATTACAAATAGTAAATGTAATAAATTTTTACAACGTTATTATGAATGTCATGAATAGAATACAAATAAATATAAAATAAATGAAAAAGTCTAAATAATTAATACAATTAAATGAAATAAAGAATAATTGTTTTTCAAAAAGGAATAAATCAAAACTAAATGTTTATAAATATATTTAAACGTGTTTTATGTTTGAACTCTGAGTAAATATATGTTTTTGTATTTGTATCTTATAATTAATTATATTGTCATACCGATCGTCTGAGTTGAGGTACTGATCGTCTGCATTGTGTGCAGAGCTTCACTTTAATGTGAATAACTATATAGCACTTAATATATAAGTCTATTATCTATTTGTCTTTTGTCTATTAAAATCACTATTTGTAGCACTTCTTGAGTTTACATTCTGTGCAACTTTATTGAGTTCAAGACTCTCTTGAATCGAGTTTTCGGCATTCATTACATACAAAATCTTTAGTAATAAGTCTTTTGTGTCGCCTTTGAAGTCTATCATCTGTGAGTATATTATTCGTTGTGCACTTGGCCTCAGTTTCCCGCAAATGTCCTCTGCTATTTCAAACGGGTCTTGCATGCCGGCCTCTTCATATCGTTTTATTGCCTCTTTTGCAAACTCTTGAGTTGAAACAAAGTCTTTCGGTTTTAACTTTTTCGCCTCAGTTCTCGCAACAATATTTTGATAGGTTTGCGGAAAGTGTACTTTAAATTGTAAACGGAATGCCTGCCATCTACAGGTCCCGTAATCTTCAAATAGTTGTCGAAACGTTTCGATGTGAAAATCGTCGATATATTTGCCGATAGTTTTCGGCCACTTCTCAATCGCTATGTTCGCTGTTGTCGCATAAAATTCGAAATCGTTTAGCCATTTAATGGCGTTTGACATCATTCCGAACTTCTTCAGACCTTTGATTTTTGTCGGTCTCTCCGAGAGTTCGAGTGCTTTCGCAGCTTTTTCAAAATTTCGGCACTATTTGCAGCATTAGTCTTATTAAGAGACTGCAATCTTGATTATCGTTGTGGTTCTTCTGTTGTATTGTGTCTATTTATTGTTTGAGTTTTTTGCGCAAAAGTTCTATTGATTTGATTATACATGTGAGTCACATTTTGTTCAGTCATTGAAATTGAATTAAATAATTGGTGCATTTTATCGGCCATTTCATGCATAAAATGTTTTTGTGATGTTTGTGTCAGTGGAGCAGACTTAACAAGTCTTTTATTATTATCATTATTGTCGTTATTCTCGTTATTGTCAACAATTTGTTCACTATTTGTGATCACCGAATCTAACATTTTTGTCCTCTCTTCCATATGTGTTGTTTTGTGCGTTTATTTGATTTTCTACAACATTATGTATAGTTGATATATTGCCTATATCTTGCGCTGGTGTTTAGGTCAATCTGTTGTTACCGAACAAAGTTCTTCTTAAAAATTGGTTAAATAAAAATCTTAAAAAGTCTGCCATTTTATTATTATTTATAGTTTAAAATTTATTATTACATTATAACTTCACTAACACTAACTTTACTTTACTGCGCGCTTTTAAAAATCATAAGAATTTATAGTTTGTTTAACGTAGGGGTGGGTGGGCAAGCTTCCTCCACCAGATGTGGTATGCCGGGAGAGTGGTTCCAGCCAACCGTTATCTCTGACCCGACATACTCACGTGAGTTAGTGTTTCCGATCAGTTGTAGAGCGTTGTGGGTGTGTCCTGGTTTCCGTTCCGTTCCTCTTCTTACGGCTCTGTTTAAGCTCTACCTTTGTTTTACTTTAACTCAATTAAATTTAAACACAATTTATATTTAAAAACTATTTATTTATTATAACAAAAACTATTAATTAATTTGTTAGTTAGATTATTAACTGTTCTTCGTTCTCACTCAGAACACACCTTTCACTTAGCTAATCAAAATAACAACTAACTATTTATTTCGTATCCAATTAATCTTATTTATTTTTAATCTAATCTATTTTCCTATTAATGTTCCGATTTGTGTTCTTATCTATTTATTGGTTTTATTAATTTCCATTCATAATAATAATAATCATTATTTCAACTTTTGTTAGTAAACTTAAGTTTTAAACTAAAACTAATTAATTTAATCTAAACTTGGCATTTAATTAGTCTATTGGCATATAACAATATTAATGTAATTAATTTATTTAACAAATTAATTGTTTGATACTATACTTATATTTAATTGAAATCAAGACTAAACAGTATGAACTTTGTGACGGTCGAGTTTCGGGTGACGTCACGTGATGTCGACATCGATTACGATCTGTCGCTGTTGTCGGTGAGAGTGTGAGTGGTCGAGGAATACGAATGCAAATGAGCTGTTAATCGAGTTAGTGGTAGCGCTTCGAGACCAGTTGTCTTGAGTTGTGTCGAGAATCGATGCGAATAAGAAATGAAGCGTTTAATAACAATTAGGATTATTTTAATATTGATTTACAAAACAATACAACTGATGAGCAACTGAGCGCTAACTGGGCTATTGAGCGACTGGTTTACACTGGAGTGAAGAGCATCGAAAGTGCAACGACTGAGCTTTTATTGCATTAAGAAGCAACTGAAGTACAGTTAAGATTACATTTAGGGTATAGTGCAAAATACAGTTATTTGTGTAAACTAAACAAATACAGTTTACAGATGTGAATAGCGATATAACAGTAATAATCGCATATAATGTCACGTATGCGCTTACAAAAGTACAGATTATAAAATTAGACATCTGAGATTTAATAAACTCTGAGATTTGGTTCGCCTCAACTTAATAAATTTTCGATAATTTTTGGAAATGGTTAGATCAGGACAGACGTTTTATGACTTCACTCAAAATTTTAATATTTATAACTTAATAATAAAACAAGATATTATGTAAAATTTAGTTTTAATATAAAATTAAAGTATGCGTAATACTTAAAATAATTGCCATATAATTGCATTCATAATAATGTAAAAATAAACATTAAAAATAAAATTTTAAGAAATGTTTTTAATTACAAGCCGCTTTCGTTGTCTGGCAATATAAAAAAGTATTCATACAAATAACTTGATATGATAAAACTATATATACAATTTTTCCAAAAATATATTAAAAATTATAATTTAATTTAATTTATTAATTATTATAACAGTTTTAATATTTATATTAATAGTAATTTTTAAAAATATTTAACGTTAATTCAAATTTTAAAATTTAATATTTAATATTAAAATAAAATTATTTTTGAATTGTGTTATTTATTTTAAATTTAATAATATATTTTAACTTAATCAATTTTTGTTTAAATATCTGTGATATATTTTTCAAAATAATTTTTAAAAAACTAATGTAATTTAAAAATTAATTTTATTAATTATTTTACTTGTAAAATTTTTATAAATATAGTTAAAATCATATTAATAAAAATTATTGTCTATAAATATCTAAAATCTGCTAAATTAGTTTTCATACTTTCTTAATAGTTATATTGAAAAATTTATTAAATAAATATTTATTTTTGCTCACACTAGATGTTATTTGTGCCGTTATTATTTAATATATGTCATGTTTTGATTGAATATAATTAAATTTCTATTTTTATATAAAATGCAATATAAATAACAAATTTTAAAATATTATTTTGAGTAAATATCCCAATTTAATTTGCTTAAAATTTTGATAAATCAAAAACTTTCAAACAAACTGTTATATAACCAAAAATTTTATTAAAAATTTAATACAAATTTTTTCCATATATTATTCGGCGACTAAACTCTTTAGGTTTTTCACATAAAATACAGTTTTACTAAATCTACTAAATCTACTAAATATTTTTTTAATATGCATTTTTTGATTTAATGTTATAATATGTCATTTAGTTTGTTACGCTTTGCTAAATATTGCATTAGTTTTTTTAAATAGTTTATAATATTCTATTAATTTTTTTGTCGTTAAAGAATAACGCAAAAGTAGCGATAATTGTTTAATTTAATTTATTTAAAAAATAATTTTATTGCACATTAAATAAGTATTGCATATTTAATACTAGTTAATGTTAATTAAATATTCAAAAAATTAATAATTAATTATGTATTCTTTGGCCGAAATACACTTTTCTAATCGGTTATTCATGCTACCGATGAACGACTCTAAATATTTGGGGACAATTTTTTTTCACTAATTTCTTCAATTTTTGACATCCAGTTGTCAAATGTGCTATTTTCAGCGCATCCTTTATAAACCGCCTTATGTTCTCAATAGGATTGAAATCCGGACTTTGTGCCGGCTATTCGATAACTTTATATCCGTTGTCTTTGAACCACGTTATTGTGGATTTGGCTTTGTGAAAAAATGCTTTGCTTTGTTAGAAAATAAATCCGTCGGGATATAAAATTTCAACGGAGCCATTTTCTTATCCAAAATATTTTGTTATTTTTTGTTGGCGGTTATTGACTTTCTGGTTAGGTGAATTGTTGTGGTTCCGTGCGCACAAATTCCTTTTTAAACCATTATGGGCGGTCCATGTTTTGGGGCTTGTTTTTGAGACCTTTTCTTTCCCTACATCTTTATTTTGAAACGGAAAAGTTGAAAATAACTTTCGTCGGTAACGATGATATTTGACCAGTCTCGGCTTTGGTTAGCCAGACACCAATCCAGACGTTTCCGTTCATAAAAAATGTCATTTTCGTAACAATTTGTGGCAACCATTTTATGTACCCCAAGTTTCGAAGTGATCTCCCAATTGTCCACCGAGATAAATTTGGAGATCCTCTTTTGGCAGTTTTTTTACTGATGGAAACGGAATTTATTAGGCATTGTGATTGGCAAATTGACTGATGCCACGCTTATCATTTAGTAATAGTTTTGGTGGTCTTCCGGATTTTGGTTTATTTTCGACGCCTTTTCTTTTATTATTTTTTTTTAAAGTTCTGTAGACGGTAACTGGTTACATCTTGGTCATCTTTATTAATTTTTTTAAATCGCGGTGACCAGACTTCCAAAGATGCAGAAATGTTTGTCAAGTATGAATTTGTCATTTGACGGATTAAATTTGCTTTAATTTGTTATTGTTTTGATTTTTAAATATTGTCATATGACATATCATTGGATTGGATTTAATGTGCTCTATGCAATGCTAAGTTCATATAATTAATTAAATTTTAAATTTAAATTATATCAACCAAAAACAAAACCAAAATTTTTATTACTAAGTTTGCTCTAATCTTTACATGTTAATAGTTATCGAGGCAGAAATTAAAGTGATGAGTCGGCATTCAATACAAACGCTACAGATTTACAAATTAAATATAAGAATTAAGTTTAATTGAAGGTTTTAACATTTGATTTGTAGCATTTTATAAATATACTATCTGAAAAGTAGTTTAGAATTTATACTAATTAAATTTAGTTTTATTGCCATTAACAATAACTGCTCAGTAAATTATTGGAGAGTTACAAAAAAGTGAATAAACAATAAATAGTTGGTTTTTGATAATGTCCATTTTTCTGTTCGTTGAGCAGAATATAAAAATGTATGCTTTTGGGCCAATTAATCACTGCCTCCTTCCGACCGACAAATATGCTTGCAAGCAAAATTGTGTTTTCTAAACTTTTTTGTGTGTTGCCGTGTACTTTGTTTGTCCGTTTAGCAAGCGCAGAAAGCCCGAGCGCGCAATGCATGCTTTCTTCTTGACGTCGACATTTAAATAAACCCTAGCACCCTTCAAAACCCCATTATTATACTATAGCTTAATATCAACGTAATTAAATATAAACTATCCAAACTATTTTTACTTTAGATTATAATTATCATTTGGTTATCATTTGCTCAATTTACCCACTTTGCATTTAAGTTTAAAATTGTTTATACAAGTTGAACTTGAACTCAATCAACAGATAAATTTTAAAATATAAGTTATTTCAGCTTTATTATTTTTATTCTGAGAAATGTATAATTTATAATTAATAATTAATTTTATAATATAATAAATGCAAATATTTAAAAAAATTTTTTGAATAAATATATTTTTTTACAAATAAAATTTTAATTTTAATTAAATTTTTCCAATTAAATCAAGAAAACACAATTTAATGCATTGTTGAGTAACAAACTTTTAAAATATTTAGAAATAACTACACATAATATTAGCATATTAATATCTAAAAAAACAGTTTATACTGCCTTATGCCATGGAAATAACAAGTTCAAAAACATTTTTTTAAATTTTAATTGAAATAATTAATTGTATTTTAAAAATAAATTAAAACATTATTTATTTTTATTAAAAATTAAGAAATTTATTTCACAATAATGACATTTTTTAATTAACTATATATTTTAATTATATAATTAATTTAATAATAATTTAATTATTAAAAAATTATATACATATTTTTAATTAAATTAAAACCAATTATTATACATTATCTATAATATATATTGAAATATAATTAAATATTTATAAGTTATACATTATACATATTGTAAAAATTTAATGTTTGATTAGTCAATTTAAAAAGATTAATTAAATTTTTAATCAAAATTGCTTAATAAAATAATGCAATAGTTAAATAATAAAAAAATTAAATCTATTTTTGCTAAATTACATTATCAATATTTTTAAAATGTGGATATTATACAGTCGTTCTCAAAATTATCTTCCAAGATTTTTGTCAATTTATTCACAGACGCTTGGTCAAATTATTTTAAAATTTATTTTGCAACTATGGAATGTTGGTACGCACAAAATTTAAAAAGAATTTTTAAATATTTTAATCTGGTGTTATGTAACAAGTCAAATTCTACTCAGATAAATTTAGCATGATTGAAAAAATTTTAAAATATAGAAATTATTTATTGTAAAAAATAATTAGATACGTGTATTTTTA
>JAQFXP010003080.1:0-13373 GCA_034693685.1 Belba bartosi | reverse complement strand
GGTTAATTAAAAAATATTTGGTTTGGAGGTACTGTGACTACATCGTTGTTGGTGACATACATCTGAAGGGCACTGTAGAATAATCAAAAAACTTCGATTTGAGCATGCTATTGATTTATGTAGGATACTAAAGCATAAAACATTTTATATACTTTTTACATGTTAAATTTAAAATCATTTATAAAATTTAATTTGTTATTTTAGATATATAAAAATTTGTAAAAATAAAATCATTTGTTAGACTAAATTTTTTATTAATATAAAAAAGATTACCAATATTACAAATTTAGTGATTATTTGGAATTAAACCATTTAAGACCTTCAATAATAGTTTTGATATTATTAATAAAATTAGCAAATCTAGACAGCTAGCTTTTGTCAATCACCTATAAAATAATAAAATAATTTTGAAAATTTTAATAAAAGACATATTTATAGTGTTTTTTATATTGAAACTTAGAAAACAAAAATGAAATTTTGACAAAAACTAAGACCATTAAGTTAGATTCTTTAAGATAATCAGTAAAATATCTGACATTTTAAATCCAGACAAATGCAATAAAATAAAATAAAATAAAAATTTAGTCTTTTTCATTAAAAAAAATAAAATTTTATAATTCTTTACAGTTTTCTTTAACAGTGAGAATGTAAATAAAATTCAATTATTTGCAAATTTGTTTTTATTTATACAAATTAACAAAATATATTAATGTAAGTTTTAGTAAATAAGTTTGCTAAAATATGTTTGAATTATCAATTGCAGGGATTGTGAAGGGGGGGATCAGCCAAAACCCCCCCTGATTTTGAAAATTGACATTTATCCCCCCCTAGCATTTGGTCTAAGAAAAGATACCCCCCTTCGAGGTTTTGCCGGCCGCCTGCGGCGGCCGGCAAATTTTTTGGATTTTTTGCCAAAAATTAGAAAATTTTTCCTAAATTGGTGCTAAATCCGGTTTAAATCCAGTTAAATTAACTAAATTTAGTTTAAATCCAGTTTAAATCCAGTTAAATTAAGTAAAATTTTATCACAAATATATAGGTTTTTTGAGCATTTTTGGAAAAATCCCTCCCCTGATTCCCCCTCTTGGTTTTTGGCCAAAATTTTGGGAAAAGTCCCCACCCTGATCGCCTACCTGGATCGGCCGACCTTTTCAATTCCTGATCAATTGTCAAAGCAAGTTTAAACAAAGTTGGTTAAATTAGGAAACAATAGCTATATTAATTAGTTGGTTTTTGCTAATTTTTTACTCAAAACTCAGAGTGTATTTGTTAATATTTTTAAGTTTAATTTTATTTTGGTTATATTTTTTTCTTGTTTTCCTGATGATAAGTATATGCAATTTTAAACAATTTTTAATTGTATAAAAATAATTAATTTTATGTAATTAAAACTTTGCTGCAAGCACATTTTAAAATTTTAAAATAAAATAATATATTATAAACAATTAAATATTATATAAAACATATTTATTTTTATAATATTTATTAATATTATTTTAATTAATAATTTTATTACGTTTTCTTCTAATTTATTAGTTTTTACATTTTCACAGTCTTTATATGCAAATAACAGTAATAACAAAAATCCAATTAAATTTGCTTGATTTTTTGCAGTCTTAAGTAAATAAATAATTTGATTAATGAAAAATATTATTTGTTAATCCAATTAGAAAATTGCAATAAATAATTTAAAACAATCAAAATAATTGAATTTTTTGAAATCAAATCTCTTGCAGCCAAAGGATAGGTTCAACTGTAAGCGCATTTGTTTTAAATGATTAGAGTTGGAAAATTATTTATAAATTAAATAAAATGAAATACAAAATGTAAATGCATATTACATAAATAAATTGTAATATGGAAATTTCAATTAAAAAATATGTAAAAAATTGATTTTATTCTTATAAATTAAATTTTACTCATATTAAAAATTTTGATTACGTATTTCTAAAACAAACAGGGTTAATTTTATACTTATATTTAAAATTTTCTTACACTATAAGTAATTTATTAGCAAATTAATATTTGTTGGCGGATAAATATTATTTTATTTTAATTGTAGTTTAGTTTTAAAAATTTAAAATTGAATTGATTTGTACAACACTTAACTTAATTTGACTAAACGTAAACTGACTCTAAAATTGATTTATTCAATCTACCCTATTACCTTACATATAAATACAAATACATATAAAGTAAAATATACAATTTTTATAAATTTGGTTGAAAGCCTTTATGTACATGTACATGTATATGTATATGGCTAGATCAACCCAAACTTTAATAATTAACTCAAATTGTTTAAAATCTTAAAATAGATTTTATTAAATAAATATATAAATTATTTAAGATTTTGTCTTCTTTTAATTCAATGTTTCTATTGTCTTTATCATCTGGTAATGCAAAATCATTATCAATTGTTATAATTTTTTAAAGCTTTTATTTCTGTAATTACTAATTAACTTACCGCCAAAAAAGACTGATTTTATCTTCCAAAATATTATTTCAATAAATTAAAACTCTTTATACTACACTTAATAGCTTGCAGAAAGTCTGTTATTTTATTTATACACAAATATTTTAAACAAATTTTAATAGAAATAAAAATTTCTAAGTTAAAGATATATTATTGTAATTACATGATTTCTTATCTTCAATTTAGTTTTAAATAATTTTTAAACTTTCAATAACTTAAATGTTTGAATTTTAATTATTAGCGTTATTTATTAAATTTTAATCAAATTTTATTTTGGAAAACGAGTTTTTTGTGTGGTACATGTACATGAAGCCCAAATTAACTTTATATGTACATGCACTTGCATGTTAGGTTTTACGGTAATAAATTTTAAAATAATATTAGATACACTTTAATTAAATCTTTAATATTAGAAATTTCACTTGTTTTAAAAAAATACGATTATTTAAAATTCCCTATGTAAAATAAATTACCAATAATAAGAATACAGTTATATTATAAAAACATTCAATAAAAGTAGAATTTAAAAATATTTTAAAAATTTATTTTAAAACAAAGCATTAAAATAAATTATAATACATTTTAAAATTATTCATAGAATATTTGAATTAAATATTTACAAAATATAAATTTACTTAAACGTTTTAAAATATTTAGTTTATAAAATGCTTTTAATAAAGCAAATAATAAATTAATAAAATTAATATTTTTATTTTTACTTTAAATGTTTTTCAATAATTACATAAATATTTGTTATAGTAAATATATACTAGTTTACATTTTAAAAAACCATTAAATAAAATTATATTTTATCCTGAAGCAATTTAATTAATACAAATATATAATTTATTTATTTGAGTCGGAAGATAAAATTATGTAAATAAGGAATTTATATGAAATAATTTAATATTTCAATTTATCATAGATGTGCTCTAAGGATGTTTACTTTGAATTAGTTATATTGAGAGTACTGTAACTCAAGATATGAAGTTATATCTTATCGGTATCACAAAGAATATTCTCCACTCAAATCGATTTATTATATAATTATAATTATATATACTTTGCTTAATCGCATATATTCTATATAAACACTTAGTTTATAATAAACTTCATATTAATGTTTTCTGTGATTTAAGCAAGTGTAATGTAAAAAAATATATATTGTTATATATTCCTTGTTACAAATTATGGTGATTTGCATAGCGTTTCAAACGTGGAAAAAATGCTATTCTCAGCAAAAGTTTAGAGTATCAAATCTTAAATACATTTAACTAATTTTGTTAAAATAAATTTTAGTTAAGAATATACAGTATTATATTGAAATGCCCAGTCATCTCTAATAACAAATTGCTTTTTATCTGTAAAAATTGTTTGTACAAAATTAATAGTATAGACCAGTGTAATTCGTTGCCAGGCATATTTTGTACTGCAGGTAAAAAAAAGTGTAAAATATGTTTTGAAACAAAGTGTCATTGCGGGCGTAAAACTGTTAAGTAATATTTACGCTTTTGGATAGAGGCATAATTTAGATATAAAATGGTGTACATAAGCTTAATTAATTAAAAATACGATATGATAAATTTTTATTAAACAAAAAATAGATAATTTAATTAATCAATTTGCATGAATATTAGTTGTAATAAAATTAAAATTATATAAAAATAAAACAATTTAACAGATTATAAACATATATTCAACATTATTATTTTTAAAAACATCTAACATTTTTATAATGACCTATGAATTTCATTTATAATATGCATAACGTTGTAACCGAGACAAATATTTGTTAACCCCTTTAATATTTTTTTTATTGCAAACATAATATGCCTGGCAACGGATTACTATGGTATAGACTTTGAATGAAATTTTAAAAACTTTAGGCAAATAATAGTAAAATAACTTTGATATTAGATTAATCCACATATCTTAAACTGTAATTTCATTAAAAAAATTTTATAATAACACACAAAATAGCTCCAAAAACCTCCCAAAGTTGAGCATAAAATTAAAACATTTTTAGAGTTAAACTGGTCATATTTAGTAATAATATAGACCGTGCATTTGACGAGTAAACTAAAGTGGGAGGGTCTTATAATGTTCATAAAATAGAGCGTCAAATTCAAAATTAATTATGTGTACAAAATTTAAATATACATATGTATATTGAAATATTATTAATAATTATAATTAAATTAAATTTACTAACAAGTATTTTAACATTTCTAATAAAAACTTAATTTTAATCAAATATAAAAACAAATTATATACAAAATTTAATATAAAAATGAGATTTTAGTTTAATTTTTATTACATTTTAAAATTTAAGATTAGAAAATAAACAGTATTTTAAAATTAACAAATATTTGTACTTATTTTATAATTTAATATTAAAATATTTATTTGTACGTCAACCGATTTTCATAATCTGATTCAAACAGCGGTTCAGCAAAAAAAGAGACAATTGTCGGACAATCAGATCGTTTGGAACTAAATGTGTTTGCAATTCAAACAAATATTAATTTTACTAAATTAATATTTAAGAAAAAATTATAAACAAAGCTGACTAATAGTCTCTAAGTTTAGAAGTTATAACTGAACGACAGATTCTGAATAATGTCAGCGATTAGTTAAATTCGTTGTTCAATCTTAATAAAGTCCTGTTGATGTAATTCCTCGAGATTGGGAACGAGTGAACCGAACACTAATTCAAGAGTTTGTTCATCAGTGCAGCACTAGTTCCAAAATTTTTAATAGCAATTGCAGGTAATTTGTTCGATAGATTCGACAAACTTATTGGTTTGGTCCGGTTCGACACCAATTGAATCGATTTTATTAAATGCACTGGATATAATTTTTTTATATTATGTATTATTATTATTAAAATTATATTTTGATATAATGTGTTTCAAATAAGCCAAAGTTAACTCAATTGGGTTTAGTTCGCAGCAATATAAAGAAAGGCGAAGAGGAATGTGACCAAATTGGCTAAAATATAGTTTAAATAATTAATGAGCAAAATTACTTTGTATTTACACAAGTTTTAAAGTATTATATTATAATATATTTAAAATTAAATTTAAACCAAAATACGGTACAAACTCAATGTCAGGCAAATAACATATTAACCAAGTAGATTTTTTATATTTTACACTTTAATCACTTTTTAAATAAAATTTTTTTTTATTAATATAAAAATTAAGTTAAAAAATAAGACATCGGTTTATAATTTAAAAAATACAATTATTTTATTAATATGTTATTTTGTCTGACTTTAGGTTTGGATAATACATTAAGCAGGGATCGAGAAGAGGGGGATCAGGCAAAAATCCCCCTGATTTTGAAAATTTTGAATTTATCCCACTATCATTTGGCCCTAGAAAAGGTACCCCTCCCTCCATTCAAATTCTCCGGACAAAGAAGGATACCGGCAAATTTTTTGAATTTTTAAGCCAAAATTAAGAAGTGTTTTCTAAATTGGTGCTAAATCCGGTTTAAATCCAGATATTTTAACTAAATTATTAGGCAAAATCTAATCATATATATATAAATTTTTTTTACTGTTTTTGAAAAAATACCTTTCTTGATCCCCTCTGGATCGGCCGACTTTCTTAATCCCTGCTAATGTCGAACTTATATTAATAAGATAATATATATTAATCATAACTTAAATAATTAACATTAAAATTTTTTTAATTTTTTTGATACCCTATAATATTATCTACATTAACTGATTTTGTTAAACAATTCTGAAGTACTAATTTTTATAAATCCTTTTGTTTTTGCTTCTCTTCAAATAAAATATTATTATTTTTTAACCAGTTTTTTATAACTGGTTTTATTGAAGATTTTGTTGGAATTTTGTTCAGTTTTCTTGAATGAGTGCTGGCGTTGTCATAGACAACTATTGAATTTGAGGGTAAATTTGGTAATAATTTGGTTTTTAGCCAAATTTCAAACATTTCTCCATTGATTTCATTATTAATTAATACCTCTTCTGCTTCTTTAACCAAGCCGCTATACCCCCCACAATAAATAATTGAATATCGAGTGACTTTTCCTATACTTCTGTTTAATTTAATTAAATTATTTATAATTTTTGGTTTAATTATTTTGTATTTGACAAAATTTTTGTGTACATAAGTCTCATCTAAATAATAAAACTTTTATTTTCCATAAATGTTTTCGAGTTATCGTTTTTCTAAAAATAAAATAAAATAAATTAATTATCAAGCTAAATTAAATTAATTCAGCCGAACTAAATGTCTGTTAAACTTATTTTTATAAATTAATTAATACAGATCGATTAGATAATTCACTTTTTGTTTTATTATTTGTGTTTTGTTTATGATTTCATTTCTAATTAATTTATTAGTTAAATCATATTTATAGCCCATTTTCTTAAATATTTTATAAAAAGTTCTTCTACCACCTTTTTTAAAAATTAAATTAATATTTGTGTCTGACTTTGATTTATTAAACAAATCATTAATTAAAGGAAACACTTTATTTGAATTAAAATCTTTAATAATATTATCTATTTTATTTATATCACTGTTATCAAAATTATATAAAGGTTTAAATACTCTTTTTTAATAGGAACTACACCTTGTTTTAAAATTTTATAAACCGAAGTTTTTGATATTTTCACTAATTTTATTATTTTTTTAATTTGAGTTTTTGTTAATTTAATTATTTAATTATTATTTTTATTATTAAATTCACTATATAAATTCATTACTATTTGTTGTATTTTTGTTGTAATAGGAATACCGATTCCTGACTTAGAGTTCTTTTTATCACACATTATTGCACTTAATTAATATTATTATTTATCACATTTATTATTGCGAATTAATTCAAGATAAAAATTAATCTAAAATTCAATTGCAATTCAAATCTTATTTGTCCTAATTGGAAGTAATATTAAAAGAAATTGAGTCTGCGGTTATCTTCCTCACGAAACTAATCGCCAAAAGCAACGAGTCGTCGCTTTTGGTGACAAAAGAGTCGATCGATTTGTTTAGTCGAAAGTTATGCCAATTATTAGAAGAGAAGTTCCGAAATCATTGGTTCCCCGAAAAGCCAATCAAAGGACAGGCGTTTCGATGCATTCGTTTCAATGAGAATAAGAGAAAGGATCCGATTGTTGAGAAGGCCTGCAAAGAATCGAGGATTAACTACTGTGACCTCAAACTACCGCTCGAACTTACCCTTTGAATCGACAATTCAATCAACAATCCATTTCGACTCATGATTTAAAATTTGATTAATATCGAGGAATTGGAGCAAAAGTCCGTCGAGAGGGCCAAACAGGTATACGATTCGGGTTGACTCAATTGTTTCTGTTTTTGAAATCGTCTTTCGATTTGTTGAAGTCTCGACAGAACGACAAATATTCGAAAGAATGGTTTCAATCCAAACGGTTATTCGAGCGGTTAGTGTATCACAAGACTAACCGCTCAAAATAATATCAAAATTATTATTTGTTTTGTTTACAAAAATATTGTTATTTTGACATCAATGCAATATAAAAATAAATTATTTTGATTTTAATATATTTTATTCTTATTTCAATAACAAATAATAAAATTCTTTCTATTAATAAAACAACTTTAGTTTAATTTTTATTTATTTTATCAAATAATAGTTTAAATTTGTGTGCATTTATGATAAACTGACTATATTGACTAAGTTTACCAAATGAGTGATTCAGAACACATGGTTTTGAACTAACAATTTTTATTGGCCGCAATATTTGTGTTACGCCTATATAAATGGCTACGTTTGCTTCTGCGTTGCACTGACTTTAGCTTATATTAAAAAACCAAATATTTCAGTTTCTAATCGTTTAATTTCAAGCATTAAAAATAAAAACAATTCAAATAATAATAACGTGAAAAAAGTTGAAACCAGAAAGAATGTCTTAAGTAAAGTTCAGTTTTTGAAACTAAAAAATATGGTAAACAAACCTAATCCAAAGACACAACAATCAATGGCCACCGAACTTCACACCACTTGTCGCGTAATTGGATACCAAATAAACAAAATTTTGAATAAAAAATTGGTAACAAAACCAAAAGATTAGACATTAATTGCCCAAATAGTTTAAAAACGGTTGACCCGATTCTGGCCACTTTACCGAAAACTGAGATGCCAAAGATGGCGGAAAGTTATCAATTCAGATAAAGCTTTGTTTCATTTAAATAATGAAAACCGTAAGAACAAAGTTCAGTACATTTCAAGAGGTGAAGACAAGTCGCGAATGAAAGTGTTCACTAAGTTTTCCCACCCGAAAGTCATAATGGTATGGGTTGGAATCTCGGCCAACGGGTGCACTCAAGTTAGGTTTGTGACACCAGGAGTAAAGTTCAACTCGGATTACTATATCCAAAATATATTGACACCTTTTATTTGAAGATATATCCAGAAATTCTATCCGAATAATGATTACCTTTTCCATCAAGATTTAGCTCCCAATTATGCATTGAAAAAGACCATAAAATTTTTCGAAGATAATAATATCCTTTTTATTCCACCTCTATAATGGATACTTAACAACTCTGATGCCGCACCACTCGACTATTTCTTCTGGGATTATCTCAAAACAAAATAAACAAATAAAAAGTTTTGACTATTTTTGGCCTTAAAAAGTTATTTGAGAAAAAGTGAAGAAAGTGCCACAAAATATGATCAATAAAGCCCTGAAGTCTTGGGGAAAAAGATGTCGTCAAATCTACTACAATAAGGGAAAATCGAAAAACACAATTAAATTTTGGCAATTAATAAAATTTTTATTTAAATTTATAGTTTTTACGATTATTTATGTACAGACCTGGTATACATTCATATCTATCACACGACATATTATATCAATACAAAACGCCTACTAATCAAAGTTCTAATCAGTTTTCTCAATCAAACCTTTATTCAATGCACATCCCTTTCCTTATAAAGCCATGTGCACTTATCAATTACACTTCACTACTGTATTGAAGCTCAATCAGAGCTGTTATTTATTATTTGTATTCAATAAAGTATTTCTTTGTTTATCTACGAGCTTGTCTACCATATGTTGATACGAGTGCCTGAAGACGTACCGATCTATGAGACCGGTCCTGAGTTACTTCGGAATAGTGACCAAATTATTGTGTAACTACTTTAGTGCTAAGGCCGGTCACCCGACTTGGTCTCAACCCACACACACACTAAGCGGTCATCATAATATTATAAAGTTAACTAAAATAAATATTTTATCACAGAGTGTAAAATGGGTTTACCTTAACGCAGATGTGAGAAAATAGCCAGTTTAGTAAGGTATTAATGTTTATTATTGGTATTTGTTTTGTGTTTATTAAATGTTTTTTAAAATTAAATATGAATAATCTTAATATTTAATTTTAGTTACAAAATTTTTTTTTAATTAACACATTATTTATATATTTTATATGATACTTCCAAGTTTTTGCCTTGCATATTTGCTTTTTCAACATTTGAAGGACAGGACTCTAATGATTTAATTTAAACTAACTCAAATTATAAGCTGAACAAATATATTTTTAATTTAAAATCTATCTAAGTAAATTTTTGTCATAAAAAGTTATCTAATTTTTATTCAACAATAAATAAAAAACATTACATCCCGCTTATAACGAACCCACTTAATACGAATACCCGCTTGTAACAAACAAAAATTAAATAACGGAATAGCAATATACATTAAGTTATAATCGTATACACTCAAACCTCTCAAGAGAAAACCCCCTCATGAGTGAAAACCTCTCGTGTAAGTACGTTACCTTAAGACCCGATAACTTTCTCATTGAATTTCATTATATAATTACCTCTAATGAGTGAAAACCTATCATCTCTAAAGTTAATACAAGTTTATGAGATCCGTATAGTATTGACAGAACCTCTCATTTAAAACTATTACTTATTATATTAATATATTATAGTCTAAAACAGTAAAACAATTTTCATCAATTATTTGAAAACTACCGCATTCTTTTACAGTTTAGAACATGTTTTTATAAGGTAAATTAGACCATTTTCTAAATTTTGAGTTAAAGCCTTTAAGGAAATGTTATTATAAGGCGAGATAAACTCAAACTATAATTAGTGACATATTAATTAATTATAATTGGTTTTATTGTATATATTGATAGAATAGAAATTAAAGAATTATTTTTTGACAATCATTTATAATATAATTATTTTACAAATTTTTGTTTGACAATAAATTTAATATTAATGAATTTTTTATAGAATTTAAAAATAAATAAGTTGTAATTTAGAAAACAAATTTAAATACAAAATACGTTAAATTAATGATATAATTTCTTATTATTTTTTAATGTTTTAAATTTTGTAATGTTTTAAATCTTTTAAATCACTAAAGATTAAAGTTATTATCAAAAACATTTGCTTTAAACTTATAGTTAAAACTAGTATTCTTATTTTTAATAAAATGTTCTTATACCCCGTGCTTTAAGAACTTAAAGCCCAAACTCACCTTATAAGAACATGTTCTAAACTATGAAAGTTTACGGTAATTTCAAAAATGTGTTTATTATTTAGCTTTAAATAAACAAATAATAAAGAAATAAATTATTAATTACAAGATGTCTTTAAATATTAAAAAACAAAAACATTTTTTGAAAATTAGTGAAAAATTAGAGTTAATTAATGACTACTTCTTAAAACAGTAATCACTAAATCAGTATTTGTATTTATCAATAATTAATACGTATAATAAAACTTATAAGCTTTAAATTGATTTTAAAAAATTTTATTATAAACTTCTAATGAGTGAAACCCTCTCATGAGTGAACAAAATGTTTGGTCCCAAAGACCTCAGTCTTGGAAAGTTTGAGTGTATAACGAATCCCGGTTATAACAAACAAATTTGGTGGAACCGAGCTGTTTGTTGTAAGTGGAATTGACTGTATATAATTGCAATTTTGATAAACGTATAGACCATTTATTCATTCAAACATTTATCTTATTTCATATTAATGAGATACAAACCAAACCATTTGTTTAAAGAATAAGATTTATTTGTTTTATCAAAAGAATTAATTATTTTTTATTGTCCTTAAATCACCTGAAATAACATTTTTTGTTTTGTTTTCTGCACTTAAAACGATTGATTTGTTTTTGTTCTCATTTTAATTGTATTAATAATAATTAATTTTGATAGATATTAATAAAAAGTTATTTATTATAAGAAAACAATAATTTATATATTTTTATTGTTTTTATTTAATTAAATTATTATTAATTTGTTGACAAAAAACTAAATTATAATTAACCAACAAATCTAACTACTTGACGACAATTTTGGTTAAAATAATTAATATTATTAATAGTACTGATAAATGGATACAAGTGTATGCCTTTGAGTTTATTAAAAGCAACGTTTAAATACTTTTTTTGTTAAATACAAAGCCATTTAAAATAATTATACAATAAATTAACACCATTTTCATTGTCAGTTTATTTAGTAATAAAAATAAATTAAAATAAAATTTATTTAATACGTATTTATAATAAATTCTCAATTATATTTGGCCAAATCTAAAAATGTCAAAAGAAGCATGTCAAAATTGTAGATTTAAAAATATTAATATCAAGACACAACAGCACCGTCAAGCTGTTTTTAAAATAAAAAATCAATTTATTATCAATTCAATTTTTATATACTGTGAAATAAATTAAATTTCAAAAAAATATGTGATATGAATTTTAATATAAGCAAATAAAACATTTACTAGTTTAAATTTTGCAAACAAATAAAATTGATTTTTTTAAATAAAATAAATCAATATATGAGTTTAAAAATGTTAAATAAAATATACCCGGTAGATTAAAATTTAGTAAAAGTTTATAGTTTGTTTTGTAATAATTATTTAAATTGTAAATTTATTAACTTTGGCTACTGTTGTCAACAAATATTTAGTTATACAACGAGTAGTCATTTGTTTGATTTTACTATTAATTTTGCCGAAACACTTTGCAAATATTGTTTGTACTATATTTTTAATTACCCACTGAGGTTTGCTCCCTGCACAACCGGGAATTTTAACCGAGTTAGGAATTATCATTTGCACCTTAAAATATGGTAACTCTGGATAGTGTCACAGTTTTAAGAGCACACCTGAACTTAGTTTGGGGTTAACCGCTTGTACACAACCAATAAACGGCTTTTGGTAACCCGCCCGTGGTTGACTTGTTCCCCACAAACTTTAACAAACTAATTTTAAAAAATGATTAACCCAATGCGGGGTTTGAACCCAATATTATTTGGTTAAGTTAGGCTGGTTATATAAATGTATTTAACTCTTATAGCATATACTGTTTCAAAGTAAGACAAATAATATTAGTTTTTATTATAAATTTTTTAAATAATTTTTTAAATTAAAAAAGTATGGCTCTAACATGACAAAATATTATTATTTTTAAGAATCATTTTAATCTAACAAAACTATATAATATAATAAAATATTTAGTGTATCTAATAAAAAACTATTTTTAGCAAGGTTTATATTGTTTATTTTTGTTTAAATTTTTTTTTATTTTAAATTAAAAATTAACTTTAGATAACTTGTTTACATTTATTTTTAAAATAAATATCTTAAATTTATTTATGATATTTATTTCTTACAATATAATGTTCATAATAAAGTTATATAAAAACAAGTAGGCCGATCCAAGGAAGGACCAGGGGAGAGATTTTCCTTAAAACTTTGGCCAAAAATCTAGGGGGTTATCAGTATGTGGTGAGCGATAAATAATCAGTTTTGAAACTAACAAGTTTAGATTAGATTAAATTATGAATAAGTGTTTGAAGGTTTGAATGAATGAATGAATGACTATGTGAGTGAATGAGTGA
>JAQFXP010003079.1:0-13373 GCA_034693685.1 Belba bartosi | reverse complement strand
TTAGGGAAAATTTCCTAATTTTGGTCAAAAATTGAAAAAAATTTGCCGGCCGCCTTCGGCGGCCGGCAAAACCTCGAGGGGGGGGTACCTTTTCTCGGCCAAATGCTAGGGGGGGATAAATGCCAATTTTCAAAATCAGGGGGGATTTTTGGCTGATCCCCCCCTCACAATCCCTGATATATACTGTAGATTATACTGCGTTTATAATCATCACGTTGGTGCATGGTAAATTAAGTGATTATAGCCGAAAATGATTATAACCAATGCATTAATAACTCTATTTGTAACGTTAGGTGTTTTGCATATGCAGTGATTATAACCGAGTGTGATTATAAACGGAGTGATTATGTGCGGAGTATACTGTATATATAAAATATGTAAATTTAAAAATAACAAAATCCAAAATTTAAATGTCATATTAAAGTTAAAAATACTTAAATATAAAAATATATTAAAATATAAAACAATGTTGAAGGTATAAATACAAGAAATTATTTTTATTTTCTACTTTAATATTTTTTGCATCAATATTAAATATTTACAACATTAATATCTTTAATTTTGCTTATTTAAAAATAATAAAATTAAAAAATCATTTTGTTATGTTTTAAAGTTTCCATTTCAGAACAACATAAAAAGTTTTAGAAATATTTCCAAAGTTGCATATTTAATTATTACAAACAATTTTTGCAATTAAATTTTCATTTACAAAAGCAGTTGTAAAATTATTTTGTTTGATTTTAAGACTAATTTTGTACAATAATGTAATTGACATTAAAACATATATTTAAAATTTTACATTTTTAAAATTATAAAATAATTTTTAAATAATTCTTGATTATATTTTTAATACTATAGACGTAGTAATAAAATTGTTTCTAAATTAAGAATAACTTAATTTGATATAATAATTTAAAATTTTCATTTTATTATATACAGCAAATAAGGTTTTCGTCTAAAAGAATTTTAAAAAATTAAATTTAAAGATTTTAAATTAAAAAATTTATTAATTATGTGTATTTTTATAAATAAATACAAAGATTGCAATATAAACTTATATACACTTTATCCTATAATTAAAAATTGTTAATTTAAATAATATTTTAGAAAACTGAGCTATAACAAAATTGCATTTAATTAAATCAATATAAGCATAAAATACAGTATATCAACCTTTAAATAAATGGTCATTATATTCAACGTAATTGTTACTATAAAAATATTCTAGCACCATTATTTGCTGAAAATACAATATATATTTTTTATTTTTAGTTTTTAATTATTACTAATTCTTATTCGATGACATTTTTATGACATTTGTTTTTTAAAAATTTAGTATAAATAAAATCATAATCTTACTTATTAGTTAGTAAAACAATTTATTTAAAATTATATATTTTTAATTATAAAATTTATCAATTAAAATAAAAAATATGTATTTAAATATTTTTATTAAAAAATGTTTTATATAAAAATTAATTAAATATTTGAATATATAAATAAAGAAACCATCAATTCTAATTAAGTTTATTTTAATAATAAAATTTAAATATAAATTTTATTTTAAAAAATTTTAATAAAAAATATCAGTAAATGACATCATAAAGCTTACAATAGATAAATTAAATTAAATTGTTATTTATTTTAATATTTTAAACATATACTTAAAACAGTATATAAGACAGTAATCCAAAAACATATCTTTTTATATAAAAAAAATAATAATAAAAAGAGAAATATTTTTGGATTGAATTTTATGAAACTATTTGAAATTAATAAGATGAATTTGATGGCACTTATATTGAACATTATTCTGATGGAAAAAAGTATAATAAAATCAATTTTCGAATCAATCAAAGCAAATAAAATCTCATCATTTAGTCTAATCAAGCGATGAGAAAAATGCGGAGAATATGGTTTTGAGTCAATTTGGGACTATTTCACTGCAGCCAACCATAACCTAAACCCGCATTGAGTTGAAGATCGGCTAAATTATGAAATGGAATGCAAGAAAAATATTTTGTTTTGCTTTTCATAAAGTTTTGACAGCAAAGTGTGACGGAAAGGATATAAGAGTGAATTCTGTGGATCAAAAGCGACTTTTGCCACTTCGATGGTTTTGCCTGTTTTGCCTGTTTTGCTCCAAACCTTATTTAATCACCAAATACTACACCAGAATGTGTGCACTACTGTATATCCCGTTCATCTTTTCATATACTCATTCATAAACTTTGCTATTATTATAATATATCAGTAAAACACAATTGAATAGCTGTAAGAATAGTAAGAATTTCTGTTCCGATCGAAAGCAAGCAATGTTTGAATCGACGTTAAGTCAATTCAAGTGATCGACAGAGAGAGTGCGAACACTAGTGACGAACGACACCTCAAATTTAGCAATTATTTGAGGTCAAAGGTTTTTAAATGCATTTTCGACCATTTTCTCTCCTATTCAAAGGTTCGCTAAGTTTTTTCTCTATGAAAAACACTTTACGCTTCGTTTCAATCATTTAATGCTAACTAAAGTAACAATTGTTGTTCAGCTCTAGTCTTGAAAAACAAATTCAGTCACAAATTAAGCTCATCGGACGAGTAGAGCACAGAATTGCAGCTCTGGTTAAAAAACTTGATAAGTGCGGGAAGTGGCGAATATGTCTGAAAATTGAATCGAAAAATCTCTAAATTAATTATATCTACTCTTTGAAAGTCTAAGAGCAAGCCCTGTAAGCACTGTAAGCGCTATAAGCCTTGAGGAACAAACTTTCAACGCATGAATCAATTAATAATTGCTTTGCAGTGAATATGATGGCAAAACAATTGAAGACTAGAAACAGTGCCAAATCTCAGAACTGAATTATTTCGATATACTCTTCTCTATCGGTACAGTAGAGTCGGTTTGAAACAATTTTTTGTTGATTCATAAAAAGCTCATAAGTGTTAATGTGGTTAATGTTCTACACTGTGAGCCAGCTCTGAAAGACTCATCTCTCAAACATTGGGAGTCCACACAACTATCCCACTGAGAAATATGTTGTTGAATAGTGCAATCATTTATTTATGCCATCATTTTATTCAATTTATGCATCAGTTCATGCAATGGTGAGCCCATAAAGCCGCTAATGTAGCAAATAATACAGTATTAGAGTATTAGAACTTTAGTTTAGTTTAGATAATATAATAAAATAAAATATAACATAATATAGTATAATATATGGCACTACAGTATTCTCCAAATTCAAACCTCTCTTCAATACTCTCTCTCTCTCTTTCTGCTCAGTCTTGGCTGTGGTTTCGACTAAATCTAACATTTTTTCTCCTAATAGTCTAATAGCCTAATAGTTAATTTGTCGATTGTGACACATGGATCGCTATTCTGCACCAGGGGTTCAATTATTGTCATCGTAGCATGTTAAACGATGCACTTTTTAGCTATATCTCGATAATAAATCCATGAATTTATTGTTTGCTATATTGAATTTAGTTTAGTTTAATAGTTCTACTTCTGGCCAATCAGAACACAAAGATTTAGATTAACTCAAATTAATAATTAAATTCAATTATTACAATACAAAATGAAATACTCCTTCAAGTATTCTATTTATTAAATTTTCCTCAAAAATATTCCATTTAATTCTAATTAAATTTTAATAACTAGAACATATATTGTTTTTTAAATTGAATTTTTTTCAAAATTTAATAGCATTTTGTTTATAAAATTAAATTTAACTAATTTTTTATCTTTTAATAATCTATACAAACGCAATGTTGGGTTTATAGCAAAACAATTACATATTTATATGAAACAATCAATTCATTTAATAAAAACTATATTGAATTGAATGGTTGATAAGTAGAAGAGAACTAAAACGACCGATGCTGGAGAGACCAGTGATTGTATCATGCAAGTTTGCATGTCCTCGAAGACCATAAACAGTGATGCCATCGAACAGTAAGTCATGTTTGCAGTGAATGTCATATTTACTTAATGACAAATAAAGCATTATTTTCGTTGTAACTACAGGTCTGCAGATATTAGTAGAGTATTAGTAATACAAAAACTGATGAATATTGACGACCAACAGACTAACAGACTAACAGACTAACAAAGTCTAATAATGTATAATCAAACCGAAGTCATTGTTGGGCTAAGGGTGGTGTCAACCGGTACTCTATTTCTATTAGGGTTTGGTATAACGATATGATAGCAATGATAACATTAATTGTACGAAAAGAAGTTTAGCAAATAATATGATATACCTGTAGTATAATATAACGTAATATTCAATATAATTAATTGTCTGGTAATACACTAAATATTTTTTGCGTTCAGTTTGTTTTCGTTGTTCAATAACACAAATAGATTATAACTGAATACAACAAAACATAACACGATTTTATCGATTAAAACAATTTACCTTTTTTTTATAAAGGTATTAATTTTTAAATATTTGCACTTACTATGTTAGTTATGTTGTACTTACCAATTGTCTTACAAGTTAGTGGAATATACAGCCGTTCTCTAAATTATCTTCAAAACCTATAATAAATTTATTCAAAGATGCTTGGTCAAATCAACTTTAAAATTTTTTTGTAACTATGGAAATTTAATACGCACAAAATATAAAAAAAATTGTTAAAAATTTTATCTTAGTGTTATGTAACATGTCAAATTCTACTCAGACAAATTGAGCATGATTAAAAAAATTTTAAATAATAGAAATTTTTTTATTGCAAAAAATAATTAAATGCGTGTATTTTTATTTTTAAAAATTTTGACCTAGAATAAGTTTGGCCAATACTAAAACTTTAAAAATGTAATATTTGTCTTTCTTTTAAGTTGAGCATCTTTGGTTGTTTTTGATTAAACAAATTTTTATAATTTTTATTCTTAAATATTAATGTTAGTAATAATTTTGAAAATTTAATTATTCGTTACCAGAAACATATTAAAAATAAAAATTATGTTTTTTTTTTGAAAATATTTAACCTAAATATAACTCACATTATGTATTGCGATTAATACAATTGTGTCATAGGAAATATCATTTTTATTTTTAATATGTTCCTGGTAACAAATTAAATTTTCACAATTATAACTACCATTAATTTTAAAAAATTTAAATTATGAAAATTTATTTGTTTAAAAATGACCAAGGATGCTTAATTTATAAGCGTAACAAAATTACATTTAGGTTTTAGCACTAATTAAAATTGTTCCAGGTCATAATTTTTAAAAACAAAAATACACGTATTAAATTAAATTTTAATATTAACAAAATGTATTATTTTAATTTTTAATAAACCACCTAGTTTTTGCTGAAAAGATTTTAGCATGTTACAAATTAACCAGTCAAAATTTAATAAAATTACCAATGTTGCTAAGTTTTTATAAAATTTTATAATTGTATTAAAAGTTTTAGATTGATATAAGATACCATTTTTAATTTAATCAAGAATATGTAAAGAAGTTAAATTTGGCAACTTCTGTATATACGGTTGTTGACAATATTATGTTTTCAGTTTAAAATCAGTTTATTTATAGATGCTTGGTTAAATTAAAAATTTAAAAATTTTGCAGCTATAGAATGTTAAAACTGTAATTTAAAATTTTTTTAGTTGTAACTGTTAATTTTATAACTGATAAAAATTTCTCAAAAAACTAACATGCTTATAAAAAAATGTAAACAAAACATTTTGTTAATATTTAAAAACAATCAGATACATGTATTTTTGTTTTTATGCTAGTTTTTTTGTGAAAAATTTTTATTATGCCACAAAAATACTAGTTACAATTTAAATTTTTTTAATACAGCCTATCCGTTCCAAGATTTTATAATTGCAAAATTTTTTTTAATTTAATTTAACCAAGCATCTATAAATAAAGTAATTTTAAGCTGGAAACATAATATTTTCAACGGCTGTATATTGAATTATAATATACACTATAATTGAACATTTGAAAATATATTTTTAATATTAATTTATTATTCCAAAAAAAATTCAAAAGTATTTATTAAAATCCTAATATCTAAATCATATTTAGTATAAAGTGTTAATAATAATTATTAATTTTGTTAATTTTTATAATTTAAAAATAATTAAGAATTAATATTCTATTTATAAAATTAATTTTGTTTTAATGTTAAATATTTATTCATTTTGTTTTTATTTTACTTTGGGTTTTATTCAAAGCATTTAAAAATAAATTTAGTAAAATAGTAAATAAAGCAATAAAATATAATTTATTTAATTTTATTTAGTATAAATACAATTTTAAATTTACATTTGAATACATAAAATGTTTTTTAATATTAAAAAATCTTAATACCGAATAAGTAAAATAATTCAACAGCTTATTCTAGTTTAAAAAATCATAAATTTTAAAAACTAACAGCGTAAATTAAGAGCAATATTTAAAAACCTAAAATAATTTTTTCCTGTTACCGTATTCCCGCGCATACACTTGCAATGCCTATATAGAGTAAAGCAGACCATATGCCCTTATACCCCGGGTATACCGGCATGCCGTTATAAGTGAGGAATAAAATCAGTTTTATGAATGTTTCTACCATTAATGTAAAACAGTAAAATTTTTAAATATTTAAATTACTGCATATGTTCAATTAAGTATTGTTTGTTTCTATTAAAATAATAAATAGCCCAAATTATAAACTTTAAAGATATTACAGTAAAATAACAAAGTTCTTTTTTAAATTTTAGTTTTACTCAAAAACTGTTGAAATATTGTTAATTAATTTATGATTAATATAATTAATAATAGTTATTTATTTAATTTATTAATTATATCTAAAGTTTTGCTATTTTTAAACATTTATAATAAAATTATTCTAAAAAGAAAATTTTGTATACTTCACTCTATATGGGCATGCCCATAATACCACATTGGCTTTTTTGTAATTATGGTCAAATTCACTTATAAGGGCATGCAAGTATATGCGCAGAAATACGGTAATATTTAAATACCATAAACATATATTTATTGTAAGACATGTTAAATTCTATTGGAGACTAAAATAAATTTAAAATATTATTATTAAAAAATAAAATTTGCTTAAATAAACCAAATATTATTGGAAACTTAGATAACTTTTAAATATTCTCATATTATAAAATTTTTGATTTAATTTAAAAGAATTATTAATCTAAAATTATTTAAGACATTGAAGATATTTTAAATTTAATTTAGTTAACCATGTTTTAATATGGTTTATATTAATGAAATATTAATATATGTAAAAACTATAAAGTTATATATAATATTAGGTTTAATGTGCCTTAATATAATTAATTAAAAAATATTTATTAAAATAACTATGATAAGAATAAAAAGAATGCATTGGTGTTTTATTTATCATACATTTTGACTCACACATTTATATGAGCACTAATTCGTATTGGATTTGTTTGTGAGGAGTTTGCAACAAATTTAATGATTTTCACAACTTTTCAAACATTTCGAAAATAGATTTTGGAATCGATTGCCGAAATGGTCCCAACGGTGGCCTCAATTCGGATTAAGGACTCCAGAGGTTTGAGTCGCGAACGACTGAATTATTTGAGCGAATGATAATTTGTTAAACAATCGCAACAATATTGATGCAATCGCTCTTAAATTACGTAAGAGTTGAGTCGAGTCGAGTTGAGTGGGGTCTCACTTAATCCAATTTAGCTCTAGAATTGAGTTAGCAATGCATTCACAGCACTTCATACCATTGCCACTACAATATTGCATTAAGACGTGTCACTACTTTTCTTTAATCAAATACTCAACACTCAATGTTTGTCTCATCTTATCATATGTTACTGTATATACAGTACTGTATATAATACAGTATACACTATGGCATAGAGTCTAGAGTTTTTTGAGTATATACTCTATTATAAACTTTTATATACTTTTTGGCAAAAAAGAAATATTTTTATAACTTGAATATTTTTCTATTATTTACTTTAAATTCTATCAATTTTGTGTGTATATACTCTTTGTAAATCGGAATTTATTTATTTTATATTAAAAGAATAATGTAAAATAATATTGAGATATAATGTATTTATTTAGTGTATATGTTATCTAAAGGATGTTGTTTTGAATTGGTTTAAAAGTAGAGTCAAATAAAGAGTACAAACAGTTTGTCAATTATTCGGAATAGGTTTGGGTCTTCAGTCTTCATCCTCCTGTCTCCCATCGGTGGTGAGCATAGGCAGAGTTAGAGTCAGAGTCAGAGTCAGTACTTGTACTCGAGTTGCATAGCATTAGTGCAATCAAATCGGAAGAGTGAGTGCGAGTGACAAATATGAAGTAACAGTTTTAGCCTCTATTTTGTCTAATATATGTGCAGAAGAATAACCGAAAATAAAGCAAACATTAGAGCTATTGAATGAGAATCAGTTTCGGAAAGATTCTCAACAAATGGTATTTCGAACGTGAGTTGAATTTTCATACTTTGGTTCAGACGTGCAATTGTGAGAAACTGACTGTACGGACGCTTTTGCTTTTGAAATAATAGTTGAAAGACAGAGAATATAGCGCTATATTCACTCAACTAAATGGTGAAACAGGAGCTGATAATAGCCGTTCTGTCGCTTAGATATTGTTTACTCCTTTCCATACAATAAACACAAATTTTAGAAATGGTCAGAATCTGAAGACTTGTACGACTTGTACGGATTCTTTTGTTGCACTCGATTTCAATATTCATTAGACTTAATGCAAACATTCATTACTTCCACTCAAAGTCTTCTAATATATCACTAAAATATTGAGTCCTAGAACTCATGGAAAGGGAGAGAGAGAGCGGGATAGAGAGAGCGGGATAGAGAGAGCGGGATAGAGAGAGCAGGAGAGAGAGAGCGAGAAGGAGAGAGAGCGGGATAGAGAGAGCAGGAGAGAGAGAGCGAGAAGGAGAGAGAGCGGGATAAAGAGAGCAGGAGAGAGAGAGCGGGATAGAGAGAGCAGGAGAGAGAGAGCGAGAGGGAGAGAGAGCGGGATAGAGAGAGCAGGAGAGAGAGAGAGAGCGGGATAGAGAGAGCAGGAGAGAGAGAAGGGGGAGGGAGAGAGAGAGAGCAGATCTATTAGCTGATAGTTAGTGGATATAAAAATAGCCGTAACTGTAAACTGTAGTCAACTATACTGTATATCACTATTTAATTAATGGGAACGAAATTACATTAAATTCTGGCGAAGCCCTAAATATAGTTGATGTTGGGGTCAAATATTTTTATTTTCAATGTTTGGGCGAGTTTTTGCTGAAAAAATTTTGAAAAAACCGATGAAATAATACGATAGAATAAATGAATTCAAATGATATGTACTCCACCCGATGGTTGCCTCCGCACCCGATTCCCGATTCATTGCTCCATTCATGTGCCATCAACAGCATCGCAATCATAATTATAATCGTAATAAAAATTTACTTTAATATAAAGTGTAACTATGAGAAGAGGCAGTCCTAAAACGCCTTTCCCTTGTTTTGCCAACAGTAATGGCAGTAATGGACCCACTTTTCCATACATTCAATCAAAGATCAATGAAATGATCAAATATATCACAACCAATCATCACAATCGGCACATATTTCAGATTAAACTTTCCAATACTTTATTCCGATCTCTATCGATATGTTTGTCTTTCACATAAACTCTTGTTTTTAATCACAAAAATCATTTACTTTTTTGTCTGAAAACTCAGAATTGATTTATAACTTTGAGTAATAATTTTTGGAGAAAATAATGATTTGGCAAACGTTGGAAATTATATTTCGATTGTATGTTCTGGCACTGAATCAAAAGAATTATCACTTAATTGTACGAATCATTTCACAGCAATACATGTTTGACATTGGTTTCAGAAATTCTGATGTTTTGAAAAATAGTTTTCATTGTTATTATATCATTGATTATATAGTGTCTCCAGATTTTGTGGTTCTGTCTTTGGCTGTTAAGGAACTAACAAATCGCTGCCCTTTTATAGATGTCTTACTTACTATTGTGAGACAAAAATCAAAATTAAAATATCAAAAATCAGACAAATAGATGAATGACTATTATAAGAATAATAGTTTTATAATAGAATAATAATTTAATAGAATTTTTACAACAAATTATAGTTTGCAGTCAAACATAATTGAGTACAGAATTAGGTTCTGATTTATTTTAAAACTTAATTATATATTTGTTATCAAACTTCTTCAATGAGAAAGTTTTCTAGTTTGTAAAACAGAGCAAAACATTTCTTACCCTTAATTATGTTAACACAACAAAAGATAAATAACAAATTCGACCAAAATATTACTTAACTATTAAATCCAATTATAGGCGTAATAAATATTTAAGAGGGTTTAACAATTATTAAATTTAATTTTGAAAACATTGATTCATTCATCAAAACACAATACAAACATTGCTTTCAACAGAATATTCAACAAAACTTTATCGAAAACCTTATTTTCAAAGCAAAAACAAATTAAAATAAATATTATTCACAGAAAATGAGATATTTTCTAAAAATTAGAAAAATTCTGATTTATTTGAGCGAAATATTCTTGATGTGTGTGAAAGTGAAAGAAGAGCAGAGACTGAGAGATGTTAAAATCTACGGGTGCTTTATATAAGTATATATATATATCTAGTGCTCGAATAAAATAAGCTTAATTATCACAAAATCTTTTATTGTAGTAAAAAAGCGAATGGTAGCGATGTATAGTCGGGTGCAATACATAAAGGACCACGTCACAATGGCTTTTATATGTTATAAAATGGTAGAAAAGCTCATTCATTCAATTTTCATTCTAAGCTTCTCTAAAAAAGAGGCTCTAATGTTAATCGTATACAATAGCAGACTGTTTGGACTCTATTTCACTCGTTTTACCTCAAAATATAATTCAATATAAACTATAGTTCTATTGAGACAAACATAGAGACACTGTCTATACGACTATACAATGCGCTATAAAAAGAGTAAAACGAAAAATGCTTTCGATGTCTATGAATGGCTTATAATCAGGATATTCATGAAGAATCACATCAATAATCAAAGGAATATATATTATTTACACAACTTTGACGTATATTATAGTATAGTTTTGGTTTTAAAATTTGTGTTTTTATATATTTGCATAAATTTCTATTTTGTTTCACAGGCTTATCGTCAATTTGCTAAAGAATAAGTCAATTGCTAAACAAAAAACATATGATTACAATGTTTTGGTGATAGCATAAAGTGGATGACTAAATGACAATATATCTGAAGAACCCTAATATTAACTTTCTGTCAATTTCTACAATTATTGTTCGCCAGAAAACTCGTGTTTCAGGAAAAGAGAATATTGTTTCGATGGCTTGAATCGAAAGGGGAGTGTCGGTACGTATGGAAAATATACTTCTCGTGTATTTCCTGCGCATATGTTCTCAACCAGTATTTGATTGAAAATAGTATTTCTGTTCGAAAACTCTGGATTCAAACGCTAACAAGAATTACTGATCACTAACTTATATAATGTGTATGTAATGTATGAACAAAACTAGTATATAAGTGAATATCACAAATTGTTTACATGACTACAAATTATAGGTATGGCCACAATAGCCCCCTTTTCTATGTCATACTGTTCGGCACAAAATCAATATAATGTAAAATGAGTTGTAATTACCGACTAATATAGACTAACTCAAACCATTCATATATTTTGTAAATACAGACTATTTTTTTCTTTTTCACAAAAGTCCACAGTTTTCCCATTCATTACTTTTTTTAGTTCATTTGCTTTTCTCCACAACTAAATGATTGGCAAATATGAAACACTAAAGCTTTCAAATAATTATCAATAATTTTGCCAAAAATATATTTAATTCTTATTTAGTTTATTACAATTAAAAATGTACAAGTTACTTTATTACAAATATAAACCATTAAAAAAAATTAATTTATTACTTAATATAATAACATCTTATTTTCAAGCTATTCTTTATATAAATAAACTGTACTTGTAAAATTTAAAATACAAATTTTTACTAAAATATTTGCTAAATGCTAAAACATTTAAATAATAGTAAACATTAAAACCGAATATTTATTTAATAAACAATACATTTTATTTAGTAATAAATTTTGCTATAAATGCATTATTCGTAAACTTATTTCATTGAATTAGCCAATACTTGCAAATAAGTGTCCGGATATCCTAAAGAGCACTAAAAATGCATTAAAATAGCCTCTTATTCAGCACATTATGGAATGCATTATTATTTTTGGATACTATTAAAAAAGTTTGAAAATATAAAAAGTTGGGACTGAAGTGCAGTGGATGTGCAGCAGATCTTAAGTAAAGCACAATAGGCGACACACTGTACGGTTCGGCACAAGTATTCAGCTTTCGGTATAAGTAGTGAACTGTATATTCATATTTAAATGAGATAAAAGTTGGGGAACGGGAGAGAGCTATTGATGCAGAAGAGATTCGTGGGAAAGAGAATAGAAGATATGTAGTGCCGGCACTTGATTGCGGCGATTATGCGCTGACTTTTGGAATTTCCTCCACTTTATTAATATAAAGTATAACGAATCTAACGAATCAAACGAATCACTTCACAAACCGATTCTTATTTCAGTTCATCATTTCAGCGGTTAGTTTCACTCAATAATTGAATTTCGAATTAATGTTTGTTATTCTTATTATTGATTTTTCTCTTAAAACTTAATCAAAACTTAAAACATTGGTATAATTTAAAATTAAAATATTTGTCTAAAAACAATATATTATAAATAAACCTTTAATTTTAAAATTTTTATTTATTTATCGCAAAGTTTACGCAAAAAAAAGAAAGAAAAGAAATCTCAAAAAAAATCTTGAAATTTGAAAAGAAATTTGTGAAAAATCAATATTTCCTTTAAAAGTGAGTTAACCCAACTTTGATGAAGTAATGTTTGGTATGGAAAGAGGGGAGTGTAGACGAGTACTGCCAACTGGGACGAACGGCGGCGTTGATCCCAATCGGGAGCTCTTGGCTGTCCGGGCGGGGCGAGTGTCCCGGGCGTCAGGTGGTACCACTGGGTACCGGATGGCTTTTGGGCAAACACTTACGAACTCGGGGCCTCCCGAGTTGTACTTTCCATCAGTTCTGACACCACTTACTTTTTAAGGGAAGGAAGAAACCCAGACATATATATATATATATACTAAATATAAATCAACTTATTAATAAAAGGTCACTTTATTGAAATTAACTAAAAAAAACATGACTAAAAATATTCAAATTCGTATTTAAAAATATTACATAAAAATTAATGAAATGGACGACAATGTATTTATATGTTCACGCCGACGGTAGGACCGGTGCGGCTAAAAGTAAATTAA
>JAQFXP010003078.1:0-13382 GCA_034693685.1 Belba bartosi | reverse complement strand
TTAATTATTTAAAGGGATATATATAACTTGTACATATTTTATTGATTTTTAAAATTAAATAGTTTTTATTTAGTTTTGAAAATATACTAGATAAAAACTGAGATCCTATAATCAATCATTATTTATGCTTATTTAGAAAAAACAATTTTTATAACATTAATCTTTAGGACGTAAACTATCTTTGTAACAACTGTTATCTCAACCCCCCCCCCTCCTCCACACATACACATATTTACGAATGTAAGATATATTAAATTTTAAAAACGTTTATTTTTAAAAATCAACTAAACAATTGAAAAGTTTAACATGTCAGACAAATATTTTATTATGTTTTATTAGTTTTTAATTTTATATAAATTAGTTTACAAAAATAATATTTTAAAAAATAATTTTAAAAAATGTGCGCAAAAACTTTCTTTCTAACTTTATATACAAGTTTGACTTATTGTTAACATTACAGTCCCGAATATTATACTTAGTAAAGTAAATTGGTTTTATTAAATTTTGTCACTTTAAGCGTCATTTTCTATAAACGATCAAAATTTCATAATATATTTGAACTTGGTTTCTAAAAAACCGTTCGCTATAAGCGGGTACTGACAATAAGCGGGTTCACACTAAGCGGGTTTACACTAAGTAGGTTGTGCTGCTGTGTTAGACTCTACCTCTGGAGTGATCCCAGTATTGCCTCAACGCCTCGTCCACCACTTCCTTGCACTTCACTTTTGTTTCTTCAATTTTTTTAACATTTCTTTCGAATCCATTTACCAAACCTTTAATTAATTTTAAAATACTATTAAATTAAATACTATAAGTAAAACAAATTAACATATATTGAGAAGTTAACTAAAATGCCAATTACTGCAAATGCTTAAAAATATATTATTTTGTTACTAAAAATTATTACAGACGTCAGACCTTTCTCTGTATTCAAAATTGATTTGAATTTATTTAATTTTGTGGCAAAACTGATGGAAATTATCTGAAATAACAAAAATTGTTTATTGTTTTGAACAAAAACAGAAGATTGTATTAGCTTTTGAAACTATATTTTATAGAATAATATATACTGTATATTACAATATTTATTGCACTTATTTGTCAATATTAATAAATTAATTTATTAAATTTTCAAAATTTATTATAACCCAATAAGCTATTTAAATATTTAATTGTATTAATATAGTTAAACAAAATCTACTTAAATTAATATTAAAAGTAATAAATAAGTTGACACAAAAATTATTTGTATTAACATATACTGCAATAAGAGGCAATTAGTAAAGTTCAAAAGTGTTAGTTAGCTCTTTTACTGTTTATTAAACATACAAAAACATGTTATCAGAACAAGCCTGAGATAGGCCTCGCTAGTCTTTGCAAATATATTGTATATCTTAATAAACAGTAAAAAAGATAACTAACACTTTTGAACTGCCTCTCACTGATATACTGCATTAGCAGTTTAAAACTATATTTTTAAAATGTTTAATATCAATACAAACTTTATTCTGTTACATTTTTAAACAATGTTTATATTGATGCTAGTATACACTTAAATTGAAAATGCTACACCAAGCTTAAATTAAAAATATTATTTAGAAAAGTTTTAATTGGACTAATACAATCAACTATAGCATATACAGATATACAGTAGCTTACAGTACTACATTGTAATAAGTAAGTTTAAGTACAAAAGGATCGGTTCTGTCAGTCAGCAAATAAATATTTTTAGACAATCAAAGCGAGTCTATGTCATTGAGTTAGCAGTGTTTGAGGTTTGGGCTATACTTAGATCAAAACGATTTAAGCGAGAAGTAAACGCTTAGAATGAATTTCTTCCACTTTTTCTCTAACCTTATAAGAGTATGCAATGCATGCGATGTATGCAATGCCTCAGCTTTTGATATAATCTAATACTTTCACTTAACAGCTCATCTGATTTGATCGACTTTTTCTAGAGATTTGAAATTATTTCAAAGTATTCTCACTAGTACCTTTCTCATTAAACTTGATTCTATATTGAATCAAGTGTAGCTGAAAGCCCAAATATAAATTTATAAAATGCTATACTAGTATCCTTGCTTGCACAGATAATTAATTAATAAATTCAACAATACTTACAGCAATCGAAATGAATTGAGAGGACATAGAGAAACAAAACGACGGAAGCAGTCCAGCAATGCATTGCCTCTTCTGTTCTGTTCTTTTCTGATCTTCTAGTCTACCAATTGACAGAAGAGCAGCAACCAAGAGCAACCAGGAACAACCAGGAGCAGCCAGGTGCAACCAGGAGCAACCAGGAGCAACCAAGAGCAAACGCGAACAAAAGCGAACAAACAAGCACGAACAAATCAAAACAAACAGAACTAGAAGTGAATTACTTGAGTCGATTCATAGTGTAGTGTATTTTGTATATTCTATTCTAATAGATTAAACTCACTTTTCTCTTCCGACTCACTTCGAAATCAGTTCCAAATCGCACAAACTATAGCTCACTTTCCTATCATTTTTTCAAATTCTCAGACTTTTGGCTCTGAATAACGGATTCTAATACTACGCAAAAGTTATGTCAAACTGCAAGCGTTGAGGTATGAGGTTATGAGGTATGAGGTATACGAGAAGGGGTGAGCGTAGCGCCACTCAGCTCATCGTCAAACCAACTCAATTCACTGCAATTCTATTCTATTTAATTACAATTAAGTCTTATACATACAATAAGAATATTTAATACTTTATTTTTCAAATGTCTTTAAACTGGTCAAACATATTATAAATATTCCATAAAATTTCAATAATTAAAAAATGTTGCAATAAATCATATATAAGATAACAACAAAAATTATTTCAATAATAAATAAATTAAATAAAATGTCTCTCATTTTCTAAAATATATTCCAATTCAGTCGTGATCTGCACTTCTCTATTAGATTTCAAATTTCGATTCCGTCTCCCGTTTTGTACAACACTCTCAGCGTTCGATATCTTCTCATTTATTCATTTATTTAATTAATTTGAATACATTTCCATATTTTGATCAAAATAACCAAAAATTAATGGAAACTAAACTCCAAACTATGGACGACTTGGACTCTTGAAGGAATGGCTGGTTTTTCATCCCTGATAGCCAGTCCAAGAAAGCAGGAAAACAAAAACAGACTTTGTTTTAGGTAGACATCAATGATTGGCTTTCTTTAGGCTGTGAGTCTGTTCTGGAGGCCAAGTCCTGAATCACTTCTTGATATATTACGCTATCGATGTTTTGGCCCAACATATACACTACAAATTGCCAAATATTTATTGATTTAAACTTTGATTTCATTTTTAAACATGCTCCAAATTATTGCTTTTTTCTATCTCCACTAATTTATATTTTTTCTAAATTTAATCAAGCTGCTAGTTTATTGTTTGCTTAAATTAGATTTGTTTAGTCACACAACTTAACTATTTCAATTTAACATTTATTTATTTGAGATCATCTCAACTATTTATTTACTGAAACTTAATTACTTAATAATAATAATAAGTTTTAGCAATGTTTAGCAACAAATCATTCATTTTTTCAAATATAAATTCAAGAATTATTTGCAATTTAGACAAAGTTTCAAAATATTTACGAAATAATTTGTAAAAAAAATAAATAAATAATATTTGAATTGTGGTATTGGAACAAACCTAGAAACCAGTCGCCAATGGAAGTGCGCCGAACTATGGTGTGTAAGTGGTCCAGTTGGGAGAGTCGGAACCGCAGATTCAAGAGATATACTCTAACCGGCGGACACGCAATAATCACTAAACGAAACACTATTACGATAGTCGTCAGTGCGGCTAATATTAGAAACCAAAACCAAAGGAAAATATATATTTTTTCGTTTATTATGTTTAAGGGCAGTAAACACAAGGCGTCAATCGTCTCAATGTTGGCCGACGGACCGTATTTGTAAAATCGGCATTTCGTCACTCGGGGGAAGATTCGGATCATTGGGTCGATTCGCTCCTCTGCACAGTTACCAATCGACAATAACCATGCACATTGTAAACATTGTAAACAATTAATACATACTTTATCCACCATATACATATTATACAATCAAGCACTGTAGCAGTACCTCTCAGAAATTTTTAAAAAACTAGCAGGTATCCCCTAAGTTCTAAGCAAGAAAAAACAAACAAATATTCTCTTTATTTATAACATAAATTGATAATGAAGAGATGCTAACTAGCATTCAAAATTTCCGTTTTTTATCTTAATCTTTAGATAATGTATAACATTTTTTAATTATTTAAAAATAATTTTCGAAAATTAAGAAATAGTTGCATTTATCAAGAATAGCTTTATAAGTTATTAAAATTGTTTAAAACTTTAGCTTAATGGTCATAGTAAAAACTCTTGCAGCAGCGGTTCAGGTGTGAATTCAAATTTTAACAACTTATAAAATTATTCTAGATCAGCAGCTTTTTCTAAAATTTAGATAATTTTACTAATAGTTAAAGTTTTTAGCGGAGTTTATAAATTTGCTGATAGTGAATTTCAAACACAATGTAAAGATTAAAACCTAAATAACAAAACAATTTTTGATATTATTGAGCATTTCTCCATTGTAAAAAGAGGAAATCGATTTTAAAAATTAGCATTTTTAACAAACTTTCACTAATCTTCCCTTTAAAAATTCCTACCCCAATTCCTTCAAAATTCTTGATTAATAAATTTGTAAATTTTTATGTTTTGGCTTGTTTAAAATTAAATTGGGTTAAACTGCAAATTATCAATCATGTTACCCTTATCTATATTCTTAACTAGATTAATCTTAGTTAATCCTGTATTGGGCAGATGTGCTAACATTTCAATAGTACCGCTAATGTATATCTAGTGATTTAATAGAAAGTTTTAATAACAGACAAACTGACCTTGGTCCAGTTGAGAGAATTGGATCACTTGAAGTCCGTAAGTGAGAAACTCGCCATCAAAAAAGACGTCAAGCATGTACATCTGCCCGACCACATTGCCGAGTGCAAGCAATTCACAAAAGAAATATCTGGCCGCATACCAGTCATGGTGACCCCTACTGTTGTAGAGGTAGTCGACTAAGAGCTTCTTCTTCTGCTTCTTCTCGGCGTCACTGCAGACACCGACGTCGAGGTCCATCATGAGCGCCTGGATCTTACCACCTTCCCACATCTTCCAGAGCCAACGCGGAATGTAAAACAGAGTCGATTGGAAGAAGAGTACGAAACACACCCATTGGTAGTACTTGTGGTATCGGAACTCGCGAGGGTTCGACTCCATGTCTACTCCAGGAGCTACCACTTCAACGCCCACTTCCTTTTGGTAACTTCGAGGGATTGTATACGTTGTGTGAATCCTAAACAGTCAACCAATCAGTAAATCAAGCAATCAAACAATCAAGCAAGATTTAAGCAATTAGTCAGTCATCAGAATTAATATTTAAGTATAGTTTCAAATCAACACTCATTCACTCTATTATTATATTTTTGTTTAAACCTCGTACATAGTCTTAAGAGTTGGTGTTTAGATTTGGTATACTATATACGGTATATATTTTTTAACTGGTTTAAATTATTTTTTATTGAAACTCAAATTTAAACTTAAATCTTATAAATTATTTCATAATATTAACTATTTTTTAATGTTTTCATTATATTTATAGAAATATTATAGAGAATTAATGTTATAAAACTCGTTTTATAATTGAGCTCAAAATTATCAATTTAGAAATATTTCTTAAAAATATATATACATATTTTAAAGTATAAATTGATTGGAACAAAATCGAACTAAATTTAGGTGGTAATGGGGCAATCTATAATTTAAAATGTAAGGCAATCTAGGGGGTAAAGGAGTGTATTTTGAGAGATAATTTGACTAAAACCCTCTAGAAGAAACTTCAAATACACAATAAAATTAATCCGACTTAACTATTATTTAATTGATTGTCTAATTTTAGCTAAAAAACATGGAGTGGCAGGCAAATAGTAGGGGGTTAATTTTTTTGCGAATTAAATGTACTTGATTATTTCAAATTAAGTATCTTTTATTTTATTTTGTGTCAATTTGCTTATAATTAATAATTTTGAAAATGAGGAATAGGGTTGAGAAATAGTACTGAAGTACTGTAAGGTATAGTTGTATTACAGTTGTATATTAATAGTTGGATACATACCAGCAATATGTGTTGATAACAGTTTGAGGAATGGCTTCACTGCGGACACAGTCGATAGGGTCGCCGACGTACTGTTTGGTAGTGATGATGACACAGAAGGCCAATAATAGTATGACTGTAATGGAGTAGTGGAGCCGAAAGATGTTGTTATCAATTTGGACTCGACTAGTCTTGAGTAAAGTCTTGAGACTTCGGAAGACATCCAGCATTATTATATGACTAATTGGGTTATAATACAAGAGTCTATGAAATACGCGCTTATTATAGTCAAGTCGGCGTCTATAGTGCGGCACAGCTGCTAATGACAAGGTTCTAACTATGGGATCGGTTACCGCTAGGTTTGCTGCCTTCGACCCAACACCGAACGCCTCCCAATGCAAGCCCTTCCGCACCACAAGCGGCGACCCGTCGTCTGCCGGTGCCGGTGTCGGTGTCTCCGGTGCCCAACACTCGTCTCCCCTCTCTTTATCGAACTGCACTCTTGACTCTATTGCTAACGTTTCGTTCAAATCGATATCGCACTCGACTTCCGCTCAATTTAGAGCAAACATTATCTATTGAATCGCCACTTCTTCTGACACTACATACCGTACTGTACTCTAATTACAACCAATACTCAATATTCAATACTCAAGCCGACTCAACTAGCTCGTTTTCGGTTCTCTCTCTCACTCTCTCTCTCTCTCTCTTCCTCATTCAACACATTCAATGTTTGAGTTATTAATTCCAATTAAACTCCGTTTGCATAAAGTTTCGCCAAATTCTCAATTATACACAAATTGTTAACTATTTAAAAGTCACTTAATGTGGAATAATTTCATTTATTATTATAACTAATTGCAAGTGAAGACAAAGATAAGATTACAACATTATTACATAAAATTCATTGTCATATAAATAGATGAATCACTTTATCTATTAATATAATAATTGATAAATAATTAGCAGATTTGGTGCAAAATGTATGAAAGCTTGAAAGAGACAATCTTATGGCAAAGTGTTTCACTTCCTGGCAGCTCATGCCATCACATCCCCACTCATACCAATCTGCTATCCCATCCCATCCCATCTCCTATTCCTCCTCCACCTCTTCACTCATAGTCAGGTCTTCTTTATACTGTATTTGCAATGACTAAGAGTTGAGAAGAAGAGCAGTGCTCTGAACACCAATAGATTAGTACGTTTGGTACGTTTGAAGGTTTGCATAAGAGTTAATAGAGTAAGTGAAAGCCCGGCCAATGTATAATACTGTAGACACTGTACTCTATCACTACTGTATATGAATATATGATATGACTATATGATAATATAGTGATAAAGAGTAGTCTACGACGAATGGGTATAGAAAGTATAGAAAGTATAGAAAGTATGAAAAGTAGAGAACATACAGTATTGTATAGTTGTATAGATATGCAGATGCAGAGCAATACCTAAATTTAGTCTCAGGCCGAGGACCTCTCGCGGTATCTGTTTATGTGAAAATGCCATTACTTTGCATTCAATCCCATTTCATAGTACATAAAACAGGGACTCATAATTTGGGCGCTCTTCAGGACTATAAATATCTCAAAAAGTTCGCTCATTTTTGCCTCTTTTCTACCACAAAATAAAACAAAACAAACCATTTTTGCGTATATTTAGAATATAATTGAATTTTTTAGTTTCAAATAAACTTCTGCTTAACGACTAGTGATTGAAGACTGAAATTTAAAAGATTTTTGTAGCGATAGTTGCGAACCCAAACACCGTTACGTAAATAACTAGCAATTATTTTATGAGAAATAAAATGTTTGAAAATAGTTTTGAAACTTGTTTTAAACGATAAGAACAAATTGAAAACTAATGCAAAATAAATTATCAAATGAACGAAAGAAACAATTTTAATGATTTAGCGAAATAAGTGTTCAGTTTTGCAGAGCTCACATCAATTGGATGTCATAGGGTTTACATTAGGAATTCCTACTGACTTACGAACTGGAGTATCGTAAACATACATTCAATTCCCCTACCTCTGTGCCTGAGCCTGTGCCTCTACCCCTCTACCTCTGTGCTTCTCTGCTCCTGGATCAGTACTGCTGCAGTAACAGTACTTAGAGTAAACTTATACACAATACATACAGTATGTGTGTGACACACAGTAGTTATACACAAATCGATTCAATCAGTTCTATCACTTGTTTTATAAGTTATGATAGAAAAGAAGGATTTGATTGGATTGTGTGTGCATTGCATTGCATTTGACCCACAAATAAACCGATTTATTTATTTATTTAGTAATTACAGTAATAACAGTAATAATAGTAATAACACGAGTAATTCAGTTTTGCAGACAAGTTATGCCACCAATTGCTGCACTATATTAAGAAAACATTGAACACATCACTACTCAAGTACACTATCACTCTCTCGGCTCTAACTTTATTAATTGTCTCATTCTCTCCTCCCAACTCCAGACTCAAGACTTAGTCACTCATACATTCAACGATATGTTCTTCCATTACATTTATTGCACAGATTACATGATTAGGATTATGTATATGAAGTACATTGTACCGACTATACCAACTCTTAGACGATAACCCCCAACTGGCCTAAATCCTTTTCGCCAAATGCAAGTCGCCAAATCCTTTTGGCCAATATGCATTTCGCCAAAAGCCGATTTTAATGCATTTCGCCAAACCAATTTACAATATTGTAATTTATGCACAAAATAACAAATTAAAATTATTTGAAAATTAAAAATAGAATTATAATAAAGAACCAGTATAATGAAGTGAATTTTTCTCCATAAATTGTTTTATATAACGGATTGTTCGTTAAACTGTTCATTTTTAGAATAGTTTTGTATTTGACTTTGCATTAGATTAATGCATTATATTAGAGCTGTAATTGTTATACTAGGTGTTCATTATACTGTCACATTATACTGCAAGATTTTTAAATTAAAATGATAACACAGTACAGTATATACTCGATTTTATATAAGTCAGATTATATCAGGGCTTGTGAAGGTCAGCCGATCCAGGGGGGGATCAGGGTGGGGATTTTCCCCAAAATTTTGGCCAAAAACCTAGGGGGGATCAAGGGAGGGATTTTTCCAAAAACGCTCAAAAAACCTATATATTTGTGATGAAATTTTTTCTAATTTAACTGGATTTAAACCGGATTTAGCACCAATTTAGGGAAAATTTCCCAATTTTGGGCAAAAAACCTGAAAATTTTGCCGGCCGCCTTTGGCGGCCGGCAAAACCTCGAGGGGGGTACCTTTTCTCAGACCAAATGCTAGGGGGGGATAAATGCCAATTTTCAAAATCAGGGGGGATTTTTGGCTGATCCCCCCCTTCACAACCCCTGGATTATATTAACTCTCCATTATAACAAGACAATGTTGATTGACCAATAGAAAAGTAGTACTGCTAAATGCACCGGATTATAGTACAATTTGAATTTATCAAAATTTTTTAACGCATTGAGCGATTGTTAAAATTAAGTTTATACAGTATTTGAAAATATAAATTAATACAATTAGAGTTTTATTACAAGTTTTCTTATAATTCCTTTGATTGTAATCATATCAAAAGAATTTGAGACTAGAGTATAAAATATGTTTGGATTAACTCAGAAATAGTTTAGGCGAAATGCATATATTTTTGTACCAAATGGATATAGGCAAAATGCATTTAATTTTTGTACCAAATGCATATTGTCGAGATGGATTTAGGCCAGTTAGAGGTTAGGGCTCTTAGACTACCTCTTCGTATATATTATTATCCTTTATCTTATAGTTTAAACAATTGTTAACAATATTATAGTTGGATTTATAACATATTTTATTAAAAATATTTAATGCTTATCTCAGCTTAATTATCTGTAATTATTATCTCAAAATAAAATACATTAAATTATCAAAACATTTTTAATTAATCCAATTAAATTACCAGCTTGCAAAACTTAATTTTTTTAAAACTCAAATAATTTTTATAGATTAAGCTATTTATGTTTTTATTTTTAATACATCGACATCGAATTTTAATTTTAATTTAAAGTATTTAACATAATATTAAGAAAATTTTTTTATAAAATTTTGAACAGATTTTATATTGTAAGCATAAACACAATATCCTTGCTAAATATGGCACAAGTTGTGTTTATAAAAAAAATTACAGCAAATATAATATTATCACCAGTGCCCTGCGTTATGGGAAAAACCGCATTGTGAATGGGTTCACAACTACCCAGTAATAAATAGGAATATTTTTAAACAAATTATTTAGAAATATTTTTTAACTTTTATTCATTTACTTTAATTTTTTTTAATTTACAAATTAATAAAAAAAAATTATTAAAATAAATATGCATAAGATAAACACTATTATTTTAATTTAAAAACTGTTTTAAAATTTAAATTAAAATTATATTCACTTTATTTTACCAAATATTTGACAAACCCTTTGATAACAATATTTCTTAAATGTTTATCATTTAATCCTTAAACTATTTGGCTTTTGATAAGAAAATTATCTGATGTTTTTTCTAAACTTATAAAATGTATATAAAGATTATAATATTTTAAATATTTTTTAAAAATTTGTTGCATATATTGCTTCATATTAAAAATTCTTTTCTACAATAAATTTGCGCCTAACTGCAGTTATAAATTTGCCAAGTAATAATAATATTTATTAATTATTTTTTAAATCTTTTTCAAAACTTATAATACATTTAAAATATTTTTATAATTTTAGAAAAAAATATCAGATAATTTTCTTATAAAGTTTGGGGAGAAAAATGTAGATTTTTTAAAACCAATTTACAATTAATCAAATTAAACAAAAAAAAATTATAATTAACTGCTTATTATTGATTAAAAAATCATTTATTAAAAACAGATCAAACACCCCTGTTCGCAGAGATTTAAATCTTTGTTTTAGATCGTCTCATTAGGTTTTGGCACATATTTTCTGAACATTTTTGACTAATTATGCAAATTTTTCAATTAATTTTAAAATGTTTTCTATTGCTTATTCACTTACATATATTCATTGTCATAAATAAGTTCAAAATATTTTATTTTATTTTAATTGTGAAATAATTGGCGCGTTTAGAGATTTTGGCATCAAATGATTTTGCAAAACTATCGCTATATTGTGTTCAATAAAAGTATCTTTCTTGAAAAAAATTATAGCACGTTTAATTTTTTAAAAAATAATATTCTTAAATACCTAATTAAGCTTATTTTTTAATAAAATTTATAAAAATATAAAAACTTAATTTTTAAATTTATAAAATTTCAAATTAACTATATTTTATATTGTTAAAAAATTTACCAAAATTTACCTGGTCAAAATTAAAATTATAAATTTTTATAAATTATACACTATATATTTTTGTATGCTTTAAAAATATTAATAAAATAGATAGATTTTTAATTTTTAAATAAAATAATTTTTATTAATAATTAATTTATCAAAAAAGTATAAAAGTGCCATTACGTTGTTTGACTTCGAGTTATTTAAATACCGATATCTTTTTTTGTTAATTTTTACAAAAATTAATTGATTGCAGAAATTAAATCAATAATAAACACACTTTCAAATCAAAACAAAAATTTCTAAAAAATTAATTGATTTAGTTAATCAATTACGTAGTTTAAAAATTCTACATTTTTCTCCTCAAAGCTTAAAAGCGAAATAGTTTAAGGATTAAATGTTAAGGATTTAAGAAATATTGTTATTAAAAATTTTGTCAAATATTTGGTAAAATAAAGTGAAATTAATTTTGATTTAAATTTGAATTGCAATTTTTAAACAATTTTTAAACTAAAATAATAGTGTTTTATCTTATGCATATTTATTTTTATTATTTTGTAAATTTAAAAAATCAAAGTAAATGAATAAAAGTTAAAAAATATTTCTAAATAATTTGTTTAAAAATATCCCTATTTATTACTGTGTAGTTGTGAATCCATTCACAATACGGTTTTTCCCGTAACGCAGGCACTGATTACCACAATTTAGAGAATAGTAAGCGTATTACTGAAACAAATAAATACATTTTATTCACATTTAAACTATTTCGGCTATAATTAGAAATTAAATGTAATTTTAAAATTTGTGTTTTGAGATCAATTAAATTGTTTTTATGTTGCAATTAAAATTCAAATAAAAATTATATTTACACTTTAGACAAAACATTATTTTTATTTAAAGTCTAAAATAAATATAAAAATTAGAATTTCTGCTTATAAATTTTAAAAAAGTATTTTATAGAATTAGTTTTAAATAATTGACAAAATTTATTGTTTATCGTATTGTATATAATAGTTAAAATGTTTTTGAATAAATTTGGGGGGATCAAGACGACCACGGGCTTGTTACCAAGGTCCGTTTATTAGTAGCGTACGAGCGGTTTAGCCACAAACTACGTATACGAGGCGGTTAGGTGTGTGCTCTTAAAACTGTGACCACTATCCAGAGTTACCATACCTCACGGTAAAGTGACGATCCTTGCCTGGGTTGCAATTCCTTGTTGTTCAGGGGGAAAGCCCTCGGGCGTGATTTAAAAAATGCAGAGCTCAATAATTGAGCCATAAAATGCATTACAGCGTTATGTTTCAAAACAGGTTTTAATATAAATGGCTTATTATTTGCGTTAAAACTTAAAATCAAAACAATTATACAAACAAATTTACAAAAATTGCACTAGTCTATTTTAATAAAAAGTTTTTAATAAAATCACAATTTTATCATATACTGTGTGAATAAATTAATTAAAACAAAATTTAATAATAATAAACTTTAAATTTGCTTATATTTTATCTGTTGTTTTAATTCTAAATTTTAACGCAAATAACAAGCCATTTATACTAAAGCCTGTTTTGAGGCATAACGCTGTAATGTATTTCAGGGCTCAATTATATCTGGCTTAATAAAGAAGAAAATAAACGTAACTGCAAAATTAAAAATAGTAAAGTTGAAAATGAATTTACAAATTTTGGCTGTCTATCTTAAACTCAGGGATCGAGAAGAGGGGATCAAGTAAACCCCCCCTCTGATTTTGAAAATTTGGATTTATTCTCCCCCCCCTAGCATTTGGTCCGAAAAAAGGTACCCCCCCTCAAAGGCGACCGGCAAATTTTTTGGGTTTTTTGCCCAAAATTAGAAAATTTTTCCTAAATTGGTGCTAAATCCGGTTTAAATCCAG
>JAQFXP010003077.1:0-13385 GCA_034693685.1 Belba bartosi | reverse complement strand
TAACAAATTTAAGGAGTCTTAAATTAAAAATATAGTTTTTTATCTTAAAATATTCTGGGGGCAAATCTGGTTACAATTAAAAATAATTTTTTTTGCAATAATAATAGAATAGATATTTGAGTTTATTTTAAAAATATTTTAAAAATAATCAGTTGAATAATTTTAAATTTATTGAATTTTAATTTGGTGACAGTTTCATTGAAATAATCTTTAATATATATACACTAGTAATTATATATAAATATTTTAAATTGAATATTAATTTAAAACTATATATTTGTGAATCAAATGAGCCAATTACCTCACTTTTAGTGGCAGGTAATAACCATGCATTTTATTTTGTTTTAAGTAACATATAAATTTATGTCAACATCCACACAATTTATCTCTTTCTTTTCAACATGTACAGCAGCGAAACGCAAAAGATAAGAAATCAAAATGTTTGTTAACTTTTATACCAATTGTTAAGCATACAAAAACAGTATATCTGCTTGGTCACCCAAGGACAAGTTTGGGACCAAGCAGATATACTGTTTTTGTATGTTTAGCAAACAGTTAAATTGTTAATCAACTCTTTTGAACTATGAGATGTTGCGCTTCTCTGATGTACAGTATGATTTCCATACACACTATTAATTTTTTTAAACCGAAAAAAAATGTGTGTGCTGATTGCTCAGCCAAATTTATCAATTAATTAGACAAAATAGCGCAGAAGCAATATTTGCCGTTCTATGTATTCATCTGATTTTGTTAAATACTATTGGGTTTTTAATTTGACTTATAACTTTATTATTAGTAATTAAAGCTGTGACAAATTTTTTTTTGTAGTCTTGGTACTTTTCTAGTAATTATAGCTGATTCAATATAAAGAAAACCGAAAAAATATAAATATAAATAAAAAAAATTAAAAATATTAGTTTAAAATAATAAGAATAAAAATAATAAAGTCAATAATAATAAAATTAAAACTTAGAAAAATAAATTAATAAATTTAACTTTATTTAAGTTATATTTTTAAAATTCAACTTTACTATTTTTGATTACAATTTTTGACTTTAATATTTTTAAATTTATATCAGTAGAGCATGGACAACTAGGGTACAATACGGGCAATAGGGGCACACCTACATACATATATATTTTTGTTTGGAATTAAAAACTTAATTAAATTTAACAAATACAAAAGGGCGTGGCCAATTTTTAAGCCACGCCCAGTTAAAATTTTTAAGGCACGCCCCTAAAATATATTTTAAATTTTACATTTTTTCCTAATAAAACAATTATATTAAATTAAATTTTTATTTTGAAGTTTTAATGTAATTTAAAATATTTTCTATATTACTTATTCATATATTAATTACAAAAGTTTTACTAATTTAAAATAAAGGAAAAAAATTATATATAAATTCTAATTAATAATTAATTCTGAATTTTTTAAACCAATATTTGTAAAATATTTTAATCTTACCTAATTTTAATTAAAACTGTAATTTTTTCATTTTTAAATTTTTGTAATAAAACAATTATATTAAATTTTATTTCAAAATTTTAATAAGCAAATATTTGTTATCAGAAAATATCACTTCTCATAAAGTATAAATTATCATCATTTAACAATTATTTTGAAATATTTTATTCTAATATTAAAAAAGTACACAATTATAAAAACAATTATAATAAGCGATTTGAAATATTTTAAAAATTAATTAATTAATTAGAATCTATATATAATTTTTTTTCCATTATTTTAAATTGGTAAAACTTTTAAAATTAATATATATAAGTAATATAGAAATTATTTTAAATTACATTTAAACTGCAAAATATAAAAATTTAATTTAATATAATTGTTTTATTAGAAAAAATGTAAAATTGAAAAATTATTTTAGGGGCGTGGCTTAAAAATTGGCCACGCCTTTTTGTTTTTGTTAAATTTAATTAAGTATCTCTAATGTATTCTAATTATGCATTCAGTTGTCTAGCAGAGCCAAGTCTCGACACATCTCAGTTGTCTCTAAGTCAGAGCACATCTCAGTCGCTCTTAAGCACAGTTAGCGCTCAGCCGCTCATCAAATGTAATGTTTTGCCTAATTTAGTGATTATTAAATATTTAGTTATTTAACTGCTTTTGTGAATCAATTATTGTCTCTTCGCGCGCCTCAACTAATTAGTCCTTTACTGATCGCATTCTCGCCGCGCAATTGATGGCAACACTGATTACAAACTAATCATTGAATCAGACGCGACAAACATTACCGACAACTCATCGCCAGTCGCAATAATCCTTTGCACCGGATATACGACTTGGCTTAACAATACCTATACAACTCATCTCCAGTTGTGCTACTGCTCCGCACCGGACACACAACTCGAACCACATCTCTCAACAACTCAACTAAAACTGGTCTTGCAATTACTGGACGTATAGCGCGACTACAATCGGATTACAACTAATCCTCATTTAACCCACAAATTATTCGCACTTATCGTATCGCTCGGATACCGCTCGCGCTATAACCGACAGCTACCGCACAGTCGACGTCCCAACACGTGACGCCTCCCAAACGCCTGTCACAACTTGGCGCAGCTGGTAGGATTGACCAGAATTATTAGCCCTGGGATCCTCTTCTTTTACAACGTCGATCTCCAACTCGGATACCAATCCAAACGTAAATTATAATAAATATTTTAATTATTATTTTCGAGACAACTGTCCGCCCGTTGTGGGCCGTCCATCAAACCTATTACCGAAATGCTTTTTTGTTAAACCGGATTGGTATTCGCACGCTCCGACAGGTTTAAGACCTACTTACGACTTATTTGCGCGCAACAAATTTACAATTCAGAAAACTTCTTCTCCAGTTCGAGTCTGATCGCGCTCCAGTTCCACTACAGACAGAAACAAAAACTTTCTCGCACAAAAGTTAATGCACAGAAATTATTAATCACTGCAATCGCGAATCACATTCAAGTGATGACAAACACTTTTCAAAGCCATCGACTTCGCGCTTAAACTTTAAAGACTAGGCTCTTTATTCGTGCAAGTTTTGCAAAAGCCTTGGCGCAACTGAGTACCACTGGCATCGGGAATGCCCTAATTGCGCGCAAAAACAGTCACAACATGACAACAGTTTAACAACTGATTCAATCGCTCCTGAAATCGACTCATCGTTGTGTACAATCAATTCTTCGACTGTCGCGCACCGAACACCGGCCGATAGTTTTATTACTATCGATGGCGTTGTCGACAACTGTCGAACACATGTTGTTCTATAAACCGCCTCTTCAACAAACCTCACTTCATATGAGTTTGCGTGCGACCAACAACTCAAAGTCAACACAACACGCCATCGCAAACTTTAACTACAACTTAATTCTGGGCAAACCTTCGCTCAAATTATTTCGAATTATGATTGGCTGCGAAATTCAAACGCTTGGTCTAAACCAGCGCTTGCGCCAACGCCCATATCACGTCAATCGAAGCCAAGATCACATCACCCGAGCCGACAGTCTTTCGTGTACTCCAACGTGACGTCACGCCATAATTCGGAACAGCAAAAGATGTAATCGATCCGAGAATCCAAATACCATCGCGCAGGTTATACTTCTATGGTGTTAGTTAAAAACGGTTCGGCGTTCTTTTCATGTGATGTCGACTATCGACAACCCGTTCAACCCAAACATGTGCTCACATACGCACCAATTAATTGAATTGATAATTCGACTCAATTGCTGAAAGTCGCCCAGATGACAACAACTGTTCGCGATTTCAATCAAACTCTTGTAGCCGACAAAAGACAGAACATATCGTCCACTCGTTGTCAACACAACTACTATTTGGACACAAATCTTAGCAAACAACAATTTGACAAAACGTTTCGTCGCTCTCGCGCTACAACTAAACTGAATCCGAATCTGTTCTCACATTCCGCGCAACATTTACTGAAAAATAAACCCCAAATTGAACGACTCTTCGTCAACTCAACTCTACCGCGACACCTGACCACTTCTAAAGTGATGGCCAACTTTAAAACGCCGGAAAGTGAGGCGAATTTGATCTCATTTTAGCTCAAATTTAAACTTTATTTACAATTGTTTGTATTTCATAGTCAGCGCTCAGTTATTACGAAATTGTACTTGTTTATTGCAACTCATAGCGCGACTTATATCTTAAACTGTACATGTTTAATCGCTACTATGACTGTTATTGTGCTACTCACATATCTAAACTGTACTTGTTTAGTTTGCGCTTATGACTCTATACTGTATATGTACTGTATGTGCAGTATATCTCTAATGTATTCTAATTATGCATTTAGTTGTCTATCAGAGCCCAGTCTCGACACATCTCAGTTGTCTCTAAATCAGAGCACATCTCAGTCGCTCTTAAGCACAGTTAGCGCTCAGCCGCTCATCAAATATAATGTTTTGCCTAATTTAATAATTATTAAATATTTAGTTATTTAACTGCTTTTGTGAAATAATTATTGTTTCTTCGCGCGCCTCAACTAATCAGTCCTTTACTGATCGCATTCTCGCCGCGCAATTGATGGCAACATTGATTACAAATTAATCACTGGATTAGACGCGACACACATTACCGACAACTTATCGCCAGTCGCACTACTCCTTTGCACCGGATATACGACTTGGCTTAACAATACCTATACAATTCATCTCCAGTTATGCTACTGCTCAGCACCGGACACACAACTCGAACCACATCTCACAACAACTCAACTAAGCCCAATACAACTGGTCTTGCAATTACTGGACGTATAGCGCGACTACAATCGGATTACAACTAATCCTCATCAACACGTGACGCCTCCCAAACGCCCGTCACAATATATATATATTTTTTGCCAATTTTTTTTCTTAAACTTTTTAACTATTTTTAAAGTTTATGTAAAATCTACTTAATAGTATTTAAACCTTTTTTTCTACAAAACTTACTAAGGTTTTAGAGTTTGGACCGAAAGAATAAGTTTGAATTGTTTTTAAAATATAATTAGATACGGGATTTTTTTTACAATTTAAAAATTTATACATATAATTTGAATATTAAAGCTAACATTAATATTATTTTAATTCAGTTAATAATTACTTAAAAACGTTAATTGACCATTTTATGAATATATTAATTAAATTTACATAGTAAAAATATTTTTTGCATATAAAATAATAAAATTTTTATTTTTATTTAAATAGGCTGTAAAATTTTAAATAAGCATATTAAAAAGCAAATTTTATATGCAAAATAAAACTTTGCTAAAATAGTCTAAACAATTGCCAGGCAATTATTAAGAATTAAAATATGTTAGTTATTTTTTACTCATTATTAAAATTACAAAAATCATGTTATCTATAAACAAAAATGTAAATTTAATGTTTCGAAATTTCTTTATGTTTATTTTTATATTATTTATGTTTACTATTATTTCAAGTATCTTGTATTTTGTACTTTAAATACCAAATCTAATACATTGAATCTGTATAAAATAAATAAACCAAATTTAATAACTTAAACATATTAAATTATTTTCTAATTTTGATGTAAAAAATTAATTTATATGCAAACTGCTTTCATATTAAGTTTTATTTATTGCATACAAAATGTTAGAAATAATAATGCAAAGAGGTAAGGGCATTTTCATAAATTTTGCCAAAATAAGCTGATTATGGTTTATATTATCTGTCAGTGACTGTATGTCCATATTGTGCACAAATTAAAAAATGTCTAAATAATAAGAAAGGAGTATTCAAATTATTTTTTAAATTAAATTTATTTAATTATTTAACTGTAAAAAATTTTCAACTTATTTAATTTTATGGGGCGGGGTCTACATTAATTTTCAAATCTTTAAGTTTTATTATCTTTTTCTATTGAAGACGAATATTCAAAAATCGATTAATTGAAAACTATTCGGAATTTAAAAAAATTTAAAAATAACTTTGTTTAAAATGACAAATAGTAGTGTTCTCGGGAAGCAGTCTAATTATGTTTGCAATAAAAAAAATATTAAAGGGGTTAACAAATATTTGTCTAAGTTGCAACGTTATGCATATTATAAATGATGTTAATAGGTTTTTATCAGAGCCGGCCAAACATTAAAATTTATTTTTAAAAATACAAGCGATGTTTTTGTCTTGGTCATCTGATTACCTAGTTTTTACCCGCATACATCGTGTGTTTAGTTATATTTAAATTAATAATTTATTTATTTAAAATACAATTATAAAATGAAACAAATTTATATTATTTAGCTTATGTACACCATATTATATCTAAACTATGCCTCTATCCAAACGCGCAAATATTAATTAGCAACTTTATGCCTGCAATGACTTTTTGTTTCAAAACATGTTTTACATTTTTCTTTAACTGTATAATATAATCATACTGCTTCCCGAAAACACTGACTCATAGATACTAATTATAAACAAATCAGTTTATTTTGTCAAAATTTTTGAAAATGCTTTTTCTTCTTTAAGAAAATAAATGTAATTAGCGGTGTCCTGCATTACAGTAAAAATTATAATGTGCATGAGTTCCCAACTACCTAGTAATAGGAAAATTTTTTAAAACAAATTATTTATAAATATTTTTTACTTTTATTTATTTTTTTTATTTTTTTAATTTACAATATTTTTCAAAATTTTTTTATTACCGGTAATTTCATTTTTATTTTTATAAATTTTCATTGTTCTAAAGATATTTATTATTAAATTTAAAAAAAGAAGTTTCAACATCAGAAGTTTTTTTTGCTTAAATGTTGTTATAAATCGCAATTAAAATTCAAATAATAATTATTTACACATTCAATCACTTCAGACAAAACACTATTATTTTTGCTTAAAAACTGTTTTTAAATCAAAAATTAAATTCACAGAAAAATTATTTTCATTTTATTTTATCAAATATTTGACAAAACATTTTGGTTTTTTTTATTAATTTGATAATAATATTTCTTAAATGTTTATTACTTAATTCTTAAAACTATTTTACTTTTGATACAGTGTTTTGCGTTTATATTTGGCCAAGTTGCAAATATATTTGAAATTTTTTTGAATCTATTTGGTTTTCAGTACAGGTAAGCCGTCGTAAAATTGAATCTGACTTTGAATCGAAAATTTTACTTTAATTCAACATCAGATTCATTCCAATGACGACTAACTTGCACTGCAGACCAAATTGATTCGCAAAAATTCCAAATATATTTGCAACTTGGCCAAATATTAACGCTAAACACTGTAAGAAAACAATCTGATTCTATCCAAATTTTATAAAATATATTAAAAATAGATTATTTTGAAAAATATTATTTTAAATATTACTATTTATTTAATGTAAATAAAAAATTATAAGTTTAATGTTTTTTAGAACTGTATATATGATGTGAACGGGTAGTAGAAGCCATGCATATGCACATATATTAGAGATCGAGAAGGTTGGCCGATCCATGGAAGAGGATCAGGAGAGGGTTTTTTCTCAAAATATTGGCCAAAAATTTTGGGGGAGATCAGGGAGGGGATTTTTCCAAAAACACTCAAAAAATCCATATATTTATGATGAAATTTTGCTTAAATTAACTGGATTTAGCACCAATTTAGGAAAAATTTTCAAATTTTTGGCAAAAAAACCAAAAATATTTCTCGGCCGCTTTCGGGGGAAGATACCTTTTCTCAGACCCAATGCTAGGGGGGGGGGGGGGTAAATTCAAAATTTTAAAATCAATGGGATTTTTGCCTAATCCCCCCTTCTCGATCTATGATATATATATACTTTATATATATACATTATACTCCGCTTATAATCACCACGTTGGTGCATGCTAAATTAAGTGATTATATCCGAAAATGATTATAACCGATGCATTATCAACACTATTTGCAACTTTCGGTGCTTTACATATTCAGTGATTTTAACCAAATGTAATTATAAGCGGAGTGATTATAGCAGGAGTATACTGTATATATAGACATGGGAAATGTTTAAATTATCCGCTCAAAAATTCAATTAAAAGTTGTACTAGGAGTAAGAACTTTGCTATATAGTACAGTATTTAAACTTGTTAATTTATAAAATTAATTACTATTTTTAAACTATAACAATAAAAATTACTATATGTTTCAAATTTCAAAATATTTGTTAACTACTTTTACTATTTAGTTAACATGCATAAAAGGAATATTCGCAATATCTTATAAGAGGTTACTGGATCTTTGTTTTTATCTAGTATATTTTTAAAATAAAAATAAAAACTATTACTATTTAATTTAAGACATCAATAAAATATGTACAAGTTATATATATCTCTTTAAATAATTAAAACTGAAGATTAATTTGTAAATAAAAAACATATTTATTGAACTTTATCCAATCAGGACAAAAAATTTAGAATTTAGAAATACTCTAACAAAAAAATAAACATAAAATATTAATTTGTAAATACTCTATTAAAAAGTAAATAAAGCTAGAAGAAAATTTTGATAGAATATGATTGCTATATGTTTAGCACTATTTGATTTAGCTCTGACATCAGCTATAGAGCCGATATCAGTGCTAAAAGTATAGCGAGCATATTCTATTAAAATTCTTGTCCATCTTTATTTAAGTAAAGATTAAGTATAAACAAAGTTAAATGCATCTCATAGTTCAAAAAGTTAATTAACACTTTATATCAGCCACCAATGGTCATTGCAGATATATTGTTTTTGTATGTTTAGCAAATAATATAAAGTGATAATTAATTTTTTTAACTATGAGATGCATACAATTCTAAATATAAATAAATAAGTAAACAAATAAATATAAAACGATATTTATCTTTAAAATGTAAAAACTTTCAGATAAATTTTAGGAAATTAACTTGCATAAATCTAAAATACTCTATATAAAAACTGAGATCCGGTATTGGCCTATAAGAATTAAAATAATGCAGATACACTGTTTTTGTTTGTTTAATAAACTGTTTTGTGTTAATAAACAATTTTTAAACTTTAAAACATATCGACACAAAGACTCTAACTATATTTTACTAAATGAATTGTTAAACTTTTTATTATTACTTACTCACAATGAAGATTCGCGTAAAGGCACACCAGAATATTTTTAAAATTTACTTTTAAACAAAAGTACATTATATATGCTCTAAAAAATTAAAATAGTTTTTGCTGAATTTTACTTTTTCCACAATTTAAACTAGATTAATTAATAATTCTATATATGTTTCTTCTTTATGCATGTATGCGAGTATGTGTTTCAATCAGAGATCGATAAAAAGGGGATCAGGCAAAAATTCCCCCTGGTTTTGAAAAATTGGATTTATCCCCCCCCCCTAGCATTTGGTCCGAGAAAAATACCCCCCATCGACGTTTTGCCGGTGTAATTAATTGTAAATGTAATTAATTCAAAAGTTTTATAAAAGTATTAAAAACTTTTGATAAAAATTATTTTAAAGACTTAGAAAAACTAAAATATGAATTGAATTTCAGTTAATTTGTGTGAAAAATGTTGCGAATTGTTGTCTTCGGATCAGCTATTGTGTGACTCAGTTGTGGCCGAATTGGCCAAACATTCAGATTATGTTAATTGAGTGCAAACACACATTTCTGTCCAATACTAAACCAATTATTATATTATTTTAATTAAACTAAATATTATATTCTGTATTAGAACGCAATTTCATTTTGATTTTAATTAAATAAAATAATTAAATATTTTCAATAATATTGTAATTTATTTTTCTATATAAATAGTAATTAAATTATTTAATTTCAACATATTTAAGATTAAATTAAATATTAAAATATAATTATTTTCTAATCAATTATTATAATAGTGATTGAAATAGAGGCCAAAAAACTACATCTATTTTGAATTTAGCAATTAATTTGTGTAAAAATAAGACAAAAATTTCCACTTATTTTAAAAATTTGTATTTACCTCAACCTTTAGCATTTAATCCGCGAAACGATATCATCCCCTCGACTTTTTATCTTGGCAAATTTTTTAAGTTTTTTGTCCTAAATTAGGACATTTCCCCTAAATTGGTGCTAAATCCGGTTTAAATCCAGTTAATTTAACTAAATTTAGTTTAAATCCAGTTAAATTAGGCAAAATTTCATAATAAATATATAGGTTTTTAAGCGTTTTTGAAAAAATCCCTCACCTGATCCCCCCTAGGTTTTTGACCAAAATTTTGACAAAAATCCCTCCCCTGATCCTCCCCTGATCCTCCCCTGGTTCGGCCGACCTTCTCGATCTCTGGTTTCAATGTTTCTAATGTACGCCTTGTGTGCAGCATTAAAGCAATACAGCAAATGTCAGTTTTACTGTCACGAATTATTAATTATTCTAGTTTAAATTGTGGACAGAGTAAAATTCAGCAAAAACTATTTCAATTTTTTTAGAACATATATGATGTACTTTTGTTTAAAAATAATTTTAAGAATATTCTGGTGTGCCTTTACGCGGATCTTCTTTGTCAGTATAAGACAAAGATGTTTTGAATAAAATAATAATTTCAAACACGTAGTCGAAAGCAATTGTAAAATTACAAACAACATTTGCATATACTGATACGCGTATCAGATATTTCCATGTCTATATACCCGTTCACCTTGTACTATCCGTTTATATCATTATTTTTCCCGTCACGTAGGGCACTGGTAATTATTGGATAATTTTTAATATTTAATTACTGTATAATTTAACATTAATTATTTTAGTTTAATAATCTAAAATAATAAATTTATCAAAATTTTAATTAAAAGTAATTTTTAAACTTGAGATTAGAATGTAATGCCTTAGAATAATTTGATTAATTATAGTAATACTAAATTCAAAATTAAAATTGTTTGTTAATTTTATAAATAAATTTAATAAAACGTAAAATTATTTTGTTAATATTTAAAATTTTATAATTTACATTAAATTTAAAAATTTAAATATAGTATATTGTTTACTTTTAGAATAACTTGTACTGGATCAATATTGAATAGCAAATGGATATTGACTGCAGGTCATTGTGCTATATTATAGTATGCAAATTTATTTGATTTAATTATATTTTTATTATATTATAACTGATGTAAGTAAATTTATTATCCTAAGTAATATAATATAAATAATTATATAAACACAATTAAAATTTAAATATTCTAAAAAATAAAATAAAATATTAAATGTTAAAAAGATATATTATAATAATAATATATTTATAAAAAGCTGTCCTGATAAAATTAAAAATTTTTGCCAAGCTCGCGCTCGCTTTACCAAAATTTGTAAATACGATATATAGAAAAAGGATATATACTTTATTTTGTTTGAATGAAAATATGAACATTTGTTAACACATTTATAGTCACAGACAGACTACTTATAGCTACATGAGTTAAGCGAAGGTTAGTACCAAATACTATAGTAAAATCATCCAAGTGTTAGATTGGTATAGAATATAGACTGGCGAATTTTAAAAAAGCGCGTTATACTTTTACAAGCTAGTCTTTTTATCTCGTTAATATCAGAAGAGTCATACATAAAAATCAGTTCAAATTAACTACATTTCAACCCATATCTTTTTATTTGCCTATTCTCACTATTCTCTATTTAGTGGAATATTGTATATGAAAAATATTCAAATTTATTTCAAAACGTAATGCTTTGAAGAACTCAATTTGACTCGCGATTCACTTTTTGCCACTTAATAGTATAGAACAACACATTTGAAGAAATACTATTGGTTAGCACTAAAACAAACAATAAATGTAGAGAGCGTTTTTTAATGCAGCATGTTAATGGCATTCGTGGTCACAGATTAGTTGATATTTATCTGAAACGAAAATGACAGACAAGAAAATACAAATTATTATTGAGTAATATGCACACTGGCCGGTGACAAGCTCGTGAGCCTAATGTAATTACTAATTAGATAAGAGATAAGTCACAAACAACACATATTAAAGTGATACAAACATATTGTTAGAAAATTGTTTTTAATATTTGAAGCATTCCTATTGGTTTACTAATATATAAAATACGAATTGGAATGTCACCGGACAGTATTGTCATATGAGTCATTAAAATTAAAAAACATTTTAATAATAACTTTAATTTAAACCCCTTTAAATTTTAAAAAAATTTTAAATTTAGAACTAGTTTCAATTAATATCTAATTAATTTGCAAAATAAAAATTAAAGTTTTTATTATTCGTCATTTCCATAGAACTTTTAAACAATAAATGAATGACAATTTAAAAATATAATAAATACAAAATTATTTTATTTAATTGTATAATTTGTTTATCTTTTATATTAAAATTTTGTAATATTTTTAATCTTTTTACTTTAAAATTTTATAATTTACTTAAAAACTAGTTTTTATTTTGAATTTTATTAACATGAATAAAAACATAAAAAAATAAAACTAAACTCTTCTCATAAACACATGTTCTAAAATGAGAGTTTAGGGTTAATTAATTTTTAAAAACTAAAATTGTTTTATTTTTAGTTGTTATGCTAATCAGCATGATTGTGAACCAATTAAAATTCGACCAGGCATAAATCAAAATTCAATGCTTGCATCTAAATATTACACAATGGAAAAGAATTTTTTTGTACCCGGTTTTAACAATAAAACTTTTGAACCTGATATTGCCATGCTCAAATTACACGATGAAATTAAATTTAATGTAACCGCTAATTATGGAATTGTTAATTCGATTTGTTTACCAAAAAAAGACATTTACAATAATGAAGATGAGTATGGACAAATAAGTGGATGGGGAATGCTAGGTCCAGAGATTGATAATAATAAAACTTTGCAAGTTGGTTGGATTAAGATTGCTAGAGCTATTACATCTATAGACAACTTAATATATGGATTTATTCAATTTAAAAATGGTTCAAAAGTATGTGATGTAAGTATATTAATAAATTTTTATGATTATTATAAGATATAATTATAATGCCAATTTCAATTTAAAAACTTATAAAAAAGTCCTGACAAAAAATGTTAAAAAATTTACACAATATTTATTTATAAATAAAATTAAATATATTACAAAATCGGGTTAAGAAAACCTTAAACGTCATGTTTGAAAGTCATGACAACCAAACACAAACATACAAACAATGAATACATGAGTTATAAACATGTGCTCATAAAGTCATGACATGTTTTTAAAAACATTATTTAATTAAATTGTGATATAATTAGTCAATTTTGAACAAAATGAGTGAAAATAAATGCGGAAAAGGTTATGCAATAACTAGTCAATTGAAGTTCAGAATTATCAAAAAAGATAATGAATTGAAAAGCGTTTTACCAAAAATGAAAATTAAAGATATAATTAGTATTATTTGTAATGATTTTGTAATT
>JAQFXP010003076.1:0-13386 GCA_034693685.1 Belba bartosi | reverse complement strand
TAAGTCAAATATTGTTATGTCGAATATTGTTATGTCGAATATAGTTAAGCCGAATATTGTTAAGTCAAATATTGTTAAGTCAAATATTGTTATGTCGAATATTGTTATGTCGAATATTGTTATGTCAAATATTTTTAAGTCGAATATTGTTAAGTCAAATATTGTTATGTCGAATATTTTTATGTCGGATATTGTAATGTCGAATATTGTTCTAATGAATATTGTTAAGTCGAATATTAGCATATTTGACATTAACATATTCGACATTAACATATTTGACATTAACATATTCGACTTAACAATATTTGACATTAACATATTCGACTTAACAATATTCGACATAAAAATATTCGACTTAACAATATTCGACATAAAACAATTCGACTTAACTATATTCGACATAAAAATATTCGATTTAACAAATAACAATATTCAATATAAAATAATTATTTATATTTTATAATTTAGAACACTATATGTTTATTCAAATTATAATTTATGTACATTTTCCTATACCATCTGATGTCTATGAAAAAACAATGAGAAAAAACGATCAAGTCTTTGCCCAGGTAATGACTTACCCGTCAAACTACCTTTCCTCTCAGTGATCGGAGTAAAGTAGAAATAAATTGAACAAGAAATAAAACTTAAAGTTAGTTTTTTTGGAGTTACCTGTGCACACATCGCTATCAATTATAATTTATAAGTAAACTTTAATTAAATTAAACGTGATATAAATAATACTTTAGCCAATTTAGAAAATAAAATTTTTTTGGGAAAAATTTACCTAAAAATTTAGGAGAATTAGAGGAGATTTTTAAATTTTTGGCCAAAAACCTAAAACTGTTGCCAGAAAAAAGTTAATGGGCGAAAAGTAACTTTTTGCATATCAAATGGTGGGAAGGGGAGGAATAAATGTCAATTTACAAAACCATAAAAATTTTGATCGAATTCCCCATCTGAAACCCTGTAATTAATATTTAAATATAATTTTTATTTTATTTAGTTCATTGTCTCCTCTCATACGAAAGTAGGCTTACACGAGTCATACAGACTTAGACTGTATTCATACAGTTTCGGGTCTTAACTATTGATTACAATTTGTCTAGACTATTTCTTGTTCTTTATAGTTATAAAATTTTAAACTTTATAAATTTTATCATATTATAACTGAATTTAAAGTTGACTTGTACGAAAGCAAAGTTACACTCGTCAGGAATCATCAGGATTATTTCTGAGAATTTTCAAAATAATCGACTAAAAGTAAAAATTGTTTTTGAATTACAAATACATCCACTTTATTGGTAAATTCCTAGAAGAAAGCAAGCAAAAACAAAAAGCAAATTATTTCCACCTTTTGGGCAACAAAAACAAAATATAGCTTTAAGTGTATCAGAAGTTTAATTCTCATTTTCGTTACTAAACTAAATGATAAAAACTTTTTATATTGTTTTTCATACTATTATTTACGCAAAAAACAAACAATCAATCAACCTAGAACCTTAATAGCAAGCAAAAAAACGTTGTACATCATGTACAATTTGTTTTTAGTATTAAATTTTAAATAAATTCAAATAAGTTAATTTTAATAAACATTAAGACTTTAATTTATTATTTAATTACATAATTAAATATTCTGTACAACATATTGAGTTAAAAATTTTATTTTATATTAATATCTGTTTTATAGCAACATTTGAAAAGATTTATTACTCTTATATTAAAAATGTTTTTGTACTTTATTTACATAACAAAAATAAAATGTTAAAAATTTTAAAAACAATAACAAAAAAAAACAAATAAAAAAAATTCATAAAATATTTAGTTTATATAATATTAAATACAACAAAAAAAAATTTATCAAGATAAATTTATATGTGAAATAAATGTGAGGTTTAAGTTAAATAATTAGATTTTCAATGAGATTTGTCTTTGGCTTAAAGTTATTTGATTTGTTGCGAAAATAGCGAATGTATTCAAACATTAATTATTTAATTAAATAATTGTTTCGACAAATAATGAGTATAAGAGTTGTGTAACTAATCGACGGACTCTTCGCCAAACATCGCTAAGTCGTACGACAATTGTAAGGCATTTGTATGACCGATGTCTTCGTTATTGTTCAATGTCTTCAACTTGAGTTGAGTTGTCTGACAGCCATCGGCGGGTCGGCCGCCGTGTCGGGCGCCGGCAATAGATCTTATGGTAGAATTGGGACTTAAATTTGTTGAAGTGTTTATGGATGTGCTTTCAGTATTACCATTGCCATTGCCATAACCGCTGATACCCCCCCGGCCGCCCTGGGAGCTGCGGAAGGTTATCTTACGCACTGAACGCTTTTGATTGTCGACTGTCCGATCGCCTGACTTTTTGTACCGTCTCGAACACCGGGCCGTCGCCAGACACTTGAGATCTGTCTGAAGACAATTTGCATGTTTAGCAGTTTTATGTTTGCTTGCTACTATTTTTTAGACCTATATTTTTAAATTTAGACTATTTTTTAGTTTTTTTTAAAAATATTTTTGATTTTGGTTTTAGTTTTAATTTTGTTGTGTTTTAGAGTTTTTTTAATATTGAGTTTATATTTTTTTAAAATAAATCATCTAGATAGAATTGTCTATTTTATTATTAATGTTTAAAATTGTCTTTATTTTTAAATATAGATATTTAAATTATTTTACTGTTTAAATATTTTGATTTAAAAAAATTGTTTTATTTGTTTAAGATTTGTCTGAATATAGTCAGATATTAGTCGTTTGATATTTTGTTTATTATGAAATTACAGTAATTTTTGAATTTGTCTTCAATTCTAGTTTTGTATTTAATAAAATTAAGATTAATTTAAATTTTTAATGTTTTAATGCAAATGTTTGTTAAATATTTTAAATTTGATTTTGTATTTAATGCTATTCTAAAATTTAATATTTAAACAGGAAATATATATATATATTAAATTAATTAAATTAAGCCAGATATAAATGTAAATTTTAAAATAAAAATTTTAAAAATGCTATTAAGTTATTAGTTAAAACTTATTAGCATTTAATTTGCTTTAAGTAAATATATTTTATGTTTTTTAATGCCTTTTATTTAAATCTTTTATAACAGTTAGTATTAATAACTAATGTTTCAAGTAATGTTAAATTTTAACAAGCTAAATTTAGAGTAAAATTTTCAACATTTTTTAACAATTTCTATCACATTTCATATGTGTAGAAATTTTTGTAAAATTCTATATATTATACAAATTTAGAAAAATCTTGAAATAGATAAAAGTTTACATAAATTTATATAAAAAAAAGTTTTAAAACTAATTATATCAAAGTCTAAATACAAAAGAAAAAACCGATTTTTCAGATAAAAATTTACACATTTTTTAAATAGAAAAAATTTGAAAGAGATTTAAGTAAAAAAATAAATTATTACAAAAACTCAAATACTTTAGTTGTCTTTACAAATAAATTCCTAAAAAATACAATAGATTTACAACAAAAAAATAATTTGTATTCAAATACTTAACAAAACTAGAAATAAGAAAAACTAATCGAAACTAATATTTTCAAAAATGCTTTTCTGAATAAACATAAAACCGAATTAACTAAAACTGTAATCAACTCTAACTTATATTCCGGTTACAGTAGTGTAAGCCTACGCGCACTCAATGTTTGTGTTTCCGAGTATCTAAACGTCGTATTTATGTACAAAAATATATTAAATCTTTTTTATTATGTTTTTGTTTTTCACAAACAGTAGAATTATTTGCTGTCGAAATGAACAAAAGAAGAGCACAAAAACAGATTTGCATTTAATTAATTGCTTTTGCATTGCATTTGTGTCTCTATTATATAATTTGAAAGATTTTTTGATTTAAATAATGTATAAAATTTCCTAATTAGAAATACAGTGTTTTCTTGTGACTGGAATTTTGATTTACATTTTTGTAATTAAATTCCGGATTTATTCTACATATGAAATGCATTGACAGTAGATTATAATTTTTAAATCAATTAGTTTAAACATGACGCATTTATCTGATATAATATAGTAAACTATTTATGTACATGTACAAATAAATTAAACGTAAAACTGTCAAAAATAAAAAGAATTTTTATTAAATTTTTGAAATAATTAATTTTAGACTTATATTTAATAGCAATTTTAAAATTTTATTATTTATTATTTTTGTATTATTAAATTAAATTTATAAAAATTTTAATATATATTTAAATTTAATTTAATTATTATAACTTAGCATTTGTTGGTGACATTTATGAGCCATGTTCAAATTCAATTATTTATATAAAGTTTTAATAATCTGTCTTAAGATTTATTATTTTATTACTATGCAATGAAAAAAATTTAATGTTACATAATTTATATATTTATGCAAAATTAATTTATGCATGCTAACTTTTAAAAATGTTTTAAATTTAAGTATATTTAAAAATAATAAAAACTTTATATTAGAATGTTCTATCTGAAATTATAAAAACGATATTGGAGTTAACAACTCGCTTAGCATTTTATATTATATTTTAATTTAAAATCAGAGATTGAGAAGGGGGGATCAGCCAAAAACCCCCCTAATTTTTAAAATTTTTTATTTATTTCTCTCTAGCATTTGGTCCGAGCAAAAATACCCCACCCCCTGACTTTTTGCCGGCTGCCGGAAAATCTTTTTGTTTTTTTGATTATAATTAAAAAAATTTTCCTAATTTGGTGCTAAATCCGGTTTAAATTTAGTTAAATTAACTAAATTTAGTTTAAATCCAGTTAAATTAGAGAAAATTTTATCATAAATATATGGGTTTTTTGAGCGTTTTGAAAAAATCCCTCCCCTGACCCCCCCCCCTGAATCGGCCGACCTTCTCAATCTCTGAAACAATTTTGCTTAGTTAGACATATATGAAAGAAAATTTTATTTATGATAATAGATTCATAAAAAGGTGTCCTTAAATTACCGACTCTAAGCGGTAATACTTTTGTACGTGCTCAATAAAAGACTATTACAAAACGTTTTATATTACTAATATAATATTAGAATTGTTCATATAGCGAAAACAATTACGCTAGCTTAATTTCAATATTTTATTTCAGTTAGGCAACTCAGTTTATGGTGATTTTGTTTCTTATTAAACAAAAACTTATATTTTTATGCAATAAAATAAATATTTATTATTTTAAATTTGTTAGAATAGAATAAGTCTTACTCTGAAGTTGTCGCTCATAAAGCAATATATGACTGGATTTACAAACGAATTGCTCATTGATAGCCAATGCGCCGACACTATCAGCGCCACTATTGGGTTTCCATCTTCGGTGACGAATAAGTTTTCAATCCATTCCCTCTTAAATGATATTAATAACTGAAACAAATATAATAATTAGTTTTGAAAACATGTTTTAATTAAAAATAATACAAACATTTAAAACGTGAATCGGAAGCCAACACAAAGCAAATAGTATGACGATTGTGGTTAGCTAGCATGATAAAATAATAATCAAAAGGTCATAGGTTAATTGTACAATTTGAACACATTAGAATTTGTGGCGTCATTACCATTTTGATGACCTGTTAAAACAAATAAAGTCAAACTTTTAGTCGTATTTTTAATTTTATTTGGCAAATATTAAATAATAAAACAACTAAATAAATTGTCAACATGCATAATCAATAGGAAATTAATTTAAAACGCCAAAATAATTCACTTACTATACTTATTTTAATTAAACTAAATAAAACAAATTTAGCTTGTTGATTTTTTTACCTTAACTTTGGCCAAATGTTGCGCCTCATCCCTGAGCGCATCGGCATTCCCGGGCACCGAATGTCTGATCATTTTATAAGCGACGGCGCCGTAAACGTAAGTTAATATACACATTGGCAATGCAAACGTAATTGTGAAAATGGCCAAGGTGTAATACCGGCCTGAATTGACACTAAAGGTCTCCCGACAGTCGTAATAGGTTTGGTTTCCTAACTGGAACTGTTCGGCTCCTGAGTTGTACCAAATGACTGAACCCAAAGCTATACCCAATAACCAGATAATGCAGACTATAAGCGGTCCCAAAGACTTAGACCAACGGCTCGTTCCAAACGGATACATAATTGCAATATATCTATAATTTCAATTAGTAATACATTTAATAATTAGTACCGAGATTATTTTTTATTTGTTTTAAAATGTAGTATTTATTAAATAATAAGATTTAATAAATTTATACTTGTTTAAATTAAATATTTTAAAATTTGTTTTTGAAAAGCAATAAATCAAAAATTGATTACATTTTGGTATTTAATTTCTGAAATCAGTTGACTTAAAGTCATATATAAAAATATTTGTTTAAAATATTTATTAAAAATATGCGCATCAATCATTTTACACTGACAATTTTTTAATGTTATCTTATATTAATATTTATAAAAATTTTAAAACAAATTTAATTTATAATTTTTTAATTTTTTTAGCATGCAGATAAAATATTATTATTTAAAAAAATTAACTATTTTAAAACAAATATTAATAGATTTTTATAATATTAATTAAATAATAATAATAATAATAATAAAATTTAGTTTTAATACGTACAATAAGATTAATAAGTTAATTTTAAAATAATAATAAAAAATTTCAATTATTGATAAAATATTTGAAAAACAGTACAAAAATAATTAATTAGCGTATTATGTGAATTGATTATATATAATTTATTCAAACGCAATTAATAATTAATTTAAGTATTAAACTTTACTTTGTATCACGTAATCTAAGAATTAGTGTAATGTTACAAATTATAACAAATTAATTCTGCTAAAAATTAATCGATCTTGCTAAATAAAATTTGTTTACTCTTATTTATATAAGTTAAAATGTTTAAAATGTCAATAGTATTTGCTAAGAATTATTTAGTGCAATGTAAATTTAAAAATTTCAAGTACAGTATATAAAAACAATAGAATTAATTATATAATATACAACAATTTTAAGATTTGAAAATTCAACATAATTATTTTTATAAAATTTAATCAATAAAAACTTAATTTAATCTCTTGTTTAACGCCTAAAAACAATTTGAAAAAATAAGTTTTTTTCTATATTATTATTATTAGATAAATATTCTTAAAGTTGAGCCGAAGATGAAAATTATAGACCTGTAAAAACATTACGCATTTCTTGAATAATGTTTTTCCATTAAGCTATAAGATTTGGAAATTTATTTTTTGTTCTTGCTCAAAGCTAAATAGATATCATTTTTTAAAAACCAATTTATGTTAAGCTTCAGATTTTTTTTGTATCTTTTTATCTAATGTTTATATAGTATTGCTTTCAATTTAAATATTCTTTTTATTATTTTTCATTATTTTCGATAAAAACTTTTGAATATTATTTTAAGTTCTTATAAAATATTTTGTTTAAATTTGCATTTTATTCGATATAAGACTTGATTTTTTATATTAATGTCAACTTTTTCTTTATTAAATATTAAACTTAATATAAATTCTTTTAAGAGTTTTCAAAGATATTTTGTAAAAATAATTATGATTTTATTTTAAAAGCAAAAATATGTTTAAAATAATTAAAATTCTTTTTTAAAAAATAATTAATGATAAACAATTAAATTCAATTAATTTAACTTTTTCTTTTTTAAATATATATACATTTATTATCAAAATATTATGTAATATTAATATAATATACATTAATTATTTTAAAATAATTAATATTTTAAAAACAATTTAAAATAAAAATATTCTTATGTACTGTATAAGCTTGCTCATCAAAACATTCAAAACTGTTATAATAGTTTTGGTTTAACATGATTGATTTTTAAACCAAGTATTTTAATCCTTTTATAGTTGAGTTGATTTTGATTTTATTTTTCGATATATTCACTAAAAATCAAATGTCAGAAAAATTTGTCGAATTATTGAATAAATTAGTGTTATGTCTGAAAATATAATTAATGCGATATTTAATAAAATAAATCTTTTATTTCATTTATCATTTTTAGACATAAATCAAATAATTCTATTTTTGCGCTAAAAGCTTGTATTGTTTAACATGTATTGTAATAAAATTGTGTTAGACTTTAAACTTGCTAAAATTTTAAAGAGTATTTCTAAAAAAATTAAACTATTCAAAAATTAAAATTTAATTTACATGGTATTATTTTATTTATATATTTATTATATTTAATTAATAAATTATTATAATTAATCATTTTTAATTTAATAATTTGTTAAGATTAAAAATACATTAAAAATACATTAAAAATACTTAAATTATTAAAGTATTTATTTTATTAAATTAAATATAATGTTTTAAATAAATACTTAAACGATTATGTTTGCTATTTAATTAAAGTTAGAGTGAGTTCAAAAAAATATATTTTAGCAATATTTTTTAATAATTGTCAGATAACCCAAAATATTTGCCGACTGCCTTTGACGGTATTATTCAATTTACTATATTATATACCTTTTGAATTAAATATAATATTAAATGAGTCTGGCTTATCTTAGTAATATTATTTATTATATTTAATAATATATGTCTTAATGTTTGATTAGATCAAACTTTCTCTAAGGCTTTTGTGAAAAATAATTTTGAAGTACAGAAAATGTAAAGCAAAACTTTACAAAAGTTTTCCTATTAAATAAAAATACGTTAATTTTAACGAAAGGATAGCATGTATATTTTTAATACTCAGTTTAAATTTTAAACTATTTAATTTAAAATATAAAAACAAATTATCTTTTTAAATTTGTGTTTATAAAAAATATTTTGATTAAAATAAAAATAAGATAAATTAATTATAAATTAAGTTTTTAATAATTTTATTAAGATTTATTAATTTTGATTATCTTGATTATTTTTTATAAAAATTTTAAAATTAAAAACTTTCTATGTTTTCCAATACTTAAACTTAAATGCAGTAATTATTTCATATAAAATAAAAGTTAAAAATATAAAGTTAAGTATGAAATGTACAGGTTAATTTAATTACTGTATAATCCCTTTATAAAATTAAAAAAAATTTGCAAAGTTTTGCTTTATAGTTTCTTTAAACTTATACTGATATATCGTTATATTATTGCTCAAGTGAAATTTGATATATTTTATCAATTAATAAAATTCATTACTTATGTATTGATAATAGACAAAGCTAAAAATACTGTATATAAAATGTAACTTGAACGCAAATATAACAATTAATCAATATAAGTTTGCTTCAAAATTATTCCTTTCAGTTGCTTTACACTGTATTGAACTATGAAATTTTGCGCTTCTCTGCTGTAAAGTTTACAGCAGAGAAGCGCAAAATCTCATAGTTCAATAGAGTTGATTAACAATTTAACTGTTTGCTAAACATGCAAAAACAATATATCTGCAATGTCCAAAACTTGATCTTGGATGACCAAGCATATATACTGTTTTTGTATGTCTAACAAATGGTATAAAAGTTAACAAACATTTTGATTTTTTATCTTTTGCGTTTCGCTGCTTTACAGTGATTTCGATTTACTCACACATTAAGACATATTTTGCAAAAATTTCAAACTTTTAATCCTAAACATTAAGATTATTTTGTCTGTTTGTTTAGCAGTCAAAAACAGTGTTCAAACAAATTATTTTTTAGTTTCTAAAATGTTTGATTAGATACTCAACTAATTTATTTAGACAAAATTTTCAAAATAAGCAAAAAATATTTATTATATTAATAATAAAATTTAAATAAAATACACTTCCGTTTCTGACCATTACAATTGCATTGCTGAAACTAATGTCACGTGCTAATATTATTTTTAAAAGTGATAATTATTAAAATAAAAATTTAACATTTTGCAAAATTATTTCAAAAAAACATTACAATAAACTAAGTAAAATTGCCAAGTTGTTTATTAAATTAGTTTAAACAAAATATTTATATATACAGTATTATGTTTTAAATATACCTATTTGTTGACTGACGTAAATCAGTTTAATTAATAAATTATAAATACTATTAGAAACATATTTTTAAATATTAAAATTAAAACAAGGTCGGCCGATCTAGGGGAGAACGAAAATTTTTTTTAAAAAAATTTTAGAAATCACTTAATTTTATATAAAATTTAATCTAATTTAACTAGATTTAAACAAAATTTAAACTGGATTTAGAAAAATATTTTTAATTTTAGCATAAAAATTTTGCAAAAAAATTACCTTGGGTAGACGGAAAATGTTAGAAAAATACCTTTTTTCTGACTAAATACTAAGGGGGAAGGATAGATGCCAATTTTTAAATTAATGGGGAATTTTTACTTGATCCCCAACTTCTCAATTCCTTAAACAAATGCTAACATCAATACATTGACAGCTCTGACGCAAATCGAAATTTACGAAAATATTTGTTATAACTAAAATTTTACATTTAAATTAATCTATTTACTTTAATACTAATTAACAAGCATGAATAAATATTACTGATGCATATAATATACTAGCTAAATTGTCTATCTTAGTTTAATTATAATAAATTTTTGCATCAAATTAAAAAAAACTAAAAGTAAGAAATAAGACTTAATAAAAAAAAGTTTGTTAAATTAAATTTCAGTTGAATATCTTGAGAAGACAATTAATGGACAATTAATTATATCAACAAAAGTCTCTTTAGATTTACTTCAGATTAATTTTCTTATACTTAAAGTCTTTATTCGATTACTATTAATCATAAGAAAAGGAGAAGTAAAGAGCAAAAGAAGAATAAAACGAATTTATTGTATTATCAAAGATATAACAAAATTGTGAAATAGTTGTGATAAAACATTAACTATATTATACTCTATTATACTCTTTGCGAACAATAAGATATATCATTCAATGTTGAAAAAAAGTTGACAAATTCCAGAGCCGGCCGGCTCTCCGCTGTAGTTATGCATGTACATTTTTTTTAAAATTTTTAATTATGTATTTCTTTAATTAATTTTATCTCTAAATTATTTTGTTTTTAAATTTTGTTTTTGATTGATAAATATAAGCAAATTATTTATATTTAATATAAAAACATTTCCTGGAAATACGAAAATTAACTTATTTTTATGCAAACCCTGTCTGTGCAATAAATTTGTTTGAGAGTGAATAAATATTTAGTTTTTTATTGTTAATTTTTAGCCTGGGTTAGTCAAGAGAATGGCATAGTCATAATATTATTTAAAAATAACAAATTTAATCAATATACTTTCTTGAATTTTAGTTTTTTAAAATAGTTACATGGCTACTATTTTAGAATATATTATATAAATTAATCTAAGTATTATTTATATTTTGTTAAAATTAACTTTTAGTTAATTTAGTTTAAATCTAGATAAATTGCAAAATTAAAAAATACAATGCAACTATCTTAATTAAATTTATATGTCCCTAAGTTAAAAAAATACAAGTTTTTTATTTTTAGTTACATTTTTTGACTTAAATAAAAAGAACTAACTCATTTTTAACAATTAATATATAATCTGCTTTTAACGCTAATTATATCTATTTATCTTAATATAATATAAACATAAAAAATATTTTGTTTGCATAAAAAGTAGAGTTAGATATATATTATATATTATAGTTAAAAATACTCGAATAGAAAGTCTTCAGAAAATTAATTGATTAGAAAACATTGCTCTGTCATCGAGAAGATATCTGACATAAAAAATATTTGTCATTAATTTTTCTTAAGTAAGAATGTGCAAGATCAACAAGCTTAAAGAGGATTTAGAAAAAAATATATGAAATTTTATCAATAAAATTTTTTAGCAAAACACTGTAAACAAGAATTTCACTAGGAGGTATCAGCCAAAAATTTCCCATAATTTTTAAAATTTGCATTTATTTCCTTTAATAGTTGATACATGCAGTGGTAACCACCCTCCTACAATTTACCGGTTGCCGAAGGCGGTTGGCATATTTATTTTTTGGTTTTTAGGCAAAAACCAAAATATTTTCTCTAACTTGGTGCTAAATTCAGCAAATATTCAATTAAAATGGGTAAAATTTATTACCGTGTTCCCGCGCATACACTTGCATGCCCTATAGTGAATTTGACCAGAATTACAAAAAAGCCCATATGATGTTATCGGTATGCTTATATAGAGTAAGGCATGCAAAATTTTATTCTTTAAATAATTGTATTATAAATGTTTAAAAATAACCATTATTTCTAATATTAATCACAGATTAATTAACAATATTTTTTTGAGTAAAACCAAAATTTAAACAAGAAATTCGTTATGTTATTGTAACATCTTTAAAGATTATACAGTACTTTAGATTATTTATTATTTTGATAAAAACAAACAATAAGCAATTGAACAAATGCAGTGATTGAAATATTTAAATGTTCTACATTGATGAGAGAAATATTCATAAAAGTAATTTTATTCCTTACTTTTAACGGCATGCCGTTATACAAAGGGAATAAGGACATATGTTCTGTTTCATTCTATATGGAGGTGTATACTGTATTCTATACTGCAAGTGTATGCGCAGGAATACGGTATAAATATATGAGGTTTTTACTGTTTGTTAAAATTTCTCCTCTGAAAATTTTTTAGGCAAATATTTGTTTTTAGACCCTTCCCCTAATTTCTCCCTGAACTAGGCAGTTTTTTAATTCCTGATATAAACCAAGCACAATTAAATTAACTTATGTTATTGTATTATACTTTTACTAAATTTTACAATAATATAACATGACACATTAACATAATTAATTAATACAATAACATAATTTTTAACATAAATTTAAAAAACAAAATATTATACATTTAAAATAATTTATGTTTATTGCTGCCTTGCACATTTCTAGTTTGGACGTGTAGAATAACAAAAAATTTGCTCATCATTATTATTTTGAGTAATAAACTGAATGTCAAAATATGTATTTATAGTCGACTTGTTTTCCTCTCTTTTTGCAACTAATTCCAACTTTTTTTTTATCAAATAATCGATACTATTGTTTGAGGACTGTATGTCTCACTAAATATATCAGCATTTGTTTGCTTTTTGAAAAAAATATAAACAATGCCTAAAGTTTATTGAAGATATATTTAGATCAATATTATTTGATTTTTTTTATCAAACGTACAAATGATTAAGTTTGCATAAACATGTTTTAGTTTAGATAAAGTAAATTGTTACCAGGGCTGAATGAGAAAATAGGAATAAAATATCTCATTTATTTTAAAATTTCGATAAATACGCCTTTAAGTTTTGTATCAAATATAATAATAATAATAATAGCTACAAATTTTGAGGTAATTATTAATAGTTTTTGAAATATTTAGGGCTAGCAAATTTTATAAAATTAAAAAAAATTGACACTAAATCCAGTTTAAATTAAATTTATTTATCT
>JAQFXP010003075.1:0-13386 GCA_034693685.1 Belba bartosi | reverse complement strand
TATATATTTTTGTAAATAAAGTTAATTTGATTTGAAGTAATTAACTAAACATGTCTAATTGTTTATCTACTATTTTCGAACAATGCATGTCTACATCTGAAAAAAATTAACAATTAATTATATCTATATTTTGCTAATCAAACAATTATTAAACTAATTATTAATTACTTTGTTTTTATTTATTCGGCTATTAGTCAACGCAATTCATTTCTAATAATTTAAAATTAATTATCTCTTTGTCGCTCAATTGATAATCATTTTGAACCTAAATTGATCACTAAGTTTAAGACATCTCTTCACATTCAGCGGAATAATGTATAGCTATTGTTGCCTTTTCCGAACAGATTAATCAAATAGCATTGAATTTATATATCAATCGCGCGCTATTAGATTTGCATAAGCCGTACAATTCGGTCTCTACTTCTTGTAAATAATCATTAGATTAGACATATTTGACGCCGACCTAACTCCGGTTACAATAGTAAATCACATAAAAATATTAATTTTAACAATTAGTTTATTAGTAAATATACGGCGACTTAAGCCGCCGTATATTTAATTAAAAACAATTAAAAATTAATTATTAATTGATTTAAAATTAAATCTTATTTAAACCTATTTGTTTGAAATTAATTATTAAATATTATTAAGTATTAATGTCTAAATTATAATATTTATATTATTTAAAAAATAATATAATTTTTTAAATTTGTATATACATTTATCAATTAATTGTTATTAATAAATTATAACAATTACTACATTTATTTTATGATACAGATAAAATAATTTATTTATTTCAAATAAATGTTATATTTAAAACATAAAATTAAATATACATTTAAACACAAAGCAAAGGATTTGGTAATGCTTTAAAGTTTCAGTCTATGTTCATAGTCATTCATTAGGGCGGTCCTTAGTTGGGGTGAAAACTTCCCAGTTTGAAAAGTCCTGGTAGTTGGCTTATCCAAAATACTAAATAAAAATTCCCAGTGAATTAAATGGGTGAATTAAATTATTTTATGTTTAAGGGCGAAGGGTTAAGCGAAAACCCCTATTAAGCTAATTTTATCCTTGATTGAGTAATACATGTTTACTCAAATCTATTTTATTCAATATTTTATCTATTAGGCTAGTTGAATAAACTTATTAAACGTACAAGTTTAATCAACTTTAAAAATGCATTACATGTTTAATGCATTAATAGATTTAAATGATGACTTTGTAAGGATTTAATATAAACTTTTCTAAATATAAAAGCTTTTAAACATAACATTGAACTTAAAAATGGATAAAATATCCATTAATAAAATCTAGTTTTTATCCTATTCAAAACAAATTATATTGTAAAATTTTTCAATTATGCTACAATATAAAATAATATATATTGCTTTAAATTAATTTATTGATTAATTTATTATATACCGTATATATTACTTTATATTTTAATTAATATATTGACAAAATTATTGTTAGACTTTTTTAATAGAATGTATTTTTAAATTTAAAATATTTTAAAAATTATTTCAAATAAAAAATTAAATAATAAAAAATTAATTTTGACATACAACATAAATATTATCGTTTTAAATTAGTAATTACAAGTTTTAACTAGCAATTTGAATTTGAAATAAGATATACAAAAGTATTTTTAGTTTAGTTTGCTTAAATTTAAAATTTTATGATTATATTTATTTTATAAATTATTGTTATTAAATATGATTTTTAGTAATTATTTTATTTATTTGCTATGTTTATATTTTATATTATTTTTGCAATTATTATTAATATCTAATTGATTGTCAAATTTAAAAAAAATGTTCTATCATAATTTATAAAAAAAAATTTAAATAATAGAATTTTTAACTTTAATTTACAAATTAAATATTAAATATATTAATTTAAAATTATATTAAGTTAAAATTTTTATTTATTTTTATGCAGATATTACGCAATATTACATCCATTACGACAAACAGGGTTTGTGGAAACGAAGGGTTTTATGATATTGGCCTCAATTTGGATTATCGGTGGACTCATATCATCGCCAAATATGGTAAACACCCGGACATCCACTTTCAGATACGGTTCGTTCGAATTATTAGATTGTCGGGAGGAATGGGCCGGAAATGGGGGCGAAATTGTACGTAATATTTGTATAATTAATTTAATAAACTATTAATGTATTTTAGTTTTTGTTTAATTATTATATTTTTAAATTATTTAAATAAAATTATAAAAATGGTAAAAATTAATATTATTTAACCCTGGTTATTAATTTATGAATTGATTTAAATGATATTTTTACTATTTACCTTTTTACTATTTTTAGTAAAAATTAATCGAGATAAACTATATTGTATAAATTATGATTTGCTTAATAATAATTGATATTATTTTTTTATGCGTACATAACATTATAAATATTTTCTTATATTAATAATAAAATGTTGATAAATAAGTATTTATTTTTAGAAAAAAAAAAGTTTATCAGCATAATCGTTATTATGATAAATATTCTTTTGATTTTTACCCAAGAGAATTATTTGATTATAAATTTTGATTATATTTTAAATATTTATAATTAAAAAATTTTTTCAATTTACAAATTCAAAAATAATAAAAATCTAAAAATAATATAAATCTAAAAATAATAAATTTTTAAAATATAAAAATCAATTTAAACTAAATAAAAAATATTTTTTCACTAATATTTGATAACATCTTTAATTATATTATAATAAAAATTTAAATATAAAATAACATTTTGTATTGTTTAATTAATAGCAAAAAATTTAAATTTTTTTAAATTTAGATAATTTTATAGTCAAGATTAATTACTTATGCTCATTGAATAAATAAAGCAAATTAATTAAAATGCTTTTGTGTATCAAAATTCAACTATTATATTTTGTATAAACTTTGTATTATTATAATATTAAATTAGACGTTTAATCTGAACTGTAAAATAATTTTATCCTCAAGAGAATAGTCAATATTCAGTTTAATTCATTTAACTAAATTAATAGTTTAGCATGCTTAATTCTCCTAATAAAGATTTAATATTTAGATTAATATAAATTCATTAATTATATTGAATTAATTAAGATTTATATTAATTTTAAGATAAAAATTTATAAGCTAGATAATTTAATGCAAATTAATTGAATATTTGCTTGGTAGTATTCAGCCTTCCTATTCCTGATCACATTTACGTTGCCATTGTTTGCTCTAATCTTCATCTATGGCTCGATCGGTTGGGCAATACTCTCCCGAAAACCGATTGGAGAATCACAACAGTTGGCCAACGCCAGGGGTATTGCTTCTATTAAGGTGTGTATTATTTTTAAAATTAACATGATACAAATATTTTTTAATATTAAATAAACTCTATTAGAATTTATAGAGTGTAATAAAAATAGACATTAACTGTAATGCGTTTCACACTACAGTATATATAAAGTTATATATATTTTATTACAGCTATTAATGCATTCATTCATTCAATTGTAAAAATATTAATATTTTATGTATTGTTTTCTATGGCTTTGCATTTGCGTGTATGTGTCGGGTGTTGGGCACCGGTAGGCAATAAAGATGATGTCAATGGTGGTGATCCTGTTTGCCCTGTGCTGGACACCGATCCAAGCGTTCAATTTCGTCATTTGGCTCTTTGGTGACGCCATTAAGACTCGGACTCAGTTCCAGATGAATGTCTATGTCAGCAGTTTTTTCATCTGCCACTGGCTTGCTATGGCTCACTCTTTGGGTAATTTTAACCATGTTCATTTTATTTTTATTAGGTTGCTTGTTATTAATGTATATTATTTGGACAAATCTGTAAAACATTTATTGTTACTATTAAATCAATTAAAAGAATTTTAAAAATATCCATGTTGTTTACAAAACTAATTGAAGGTTTTTCAAGGGTTTTTGTTATAATATTTATATTAATTAGAATATATCTGCAGTTTTTGCAATAAATAAACAAGTTAAGTATAATAATAGTATAAAAAACATACTTGGCAAACAAGAAAAAATAAATTAATACACTTTGAGTAAAATAACATTTTATTTATGATTCTTAATTGGAATTTTATATTACAATTTTATTAATACAAATTTATATCATAATCATTTATACTTACCGTGCCAATCTACCACAAAAACTGCAATTATATTTAGTACAGCTAAAATAAATATTCGTTTTTTCTTTCAACTCATTTAATAATATTAATAATTTTTTTAACTCGTTGTAAATAAAAGTATTTTAATTGTTAGCTTAAAAATTAATTATTTTCCTTTTTAAAATATAATATTACTGTAATAATTTGAACAATAACAATTTTTTATAAAATACAGCTAAATTTTATTTTATTTTTGTTATTACAGTAAATCCATTCATATATTGTTTTATGAGCGATAATTTTCGGGTAAGAATTTTACTTATTAATTATTATATGTGAAAAATGTATCATAAAAACTTAACATTATTAAATATTAAATTTTGCTCTTAATTATTTAATTATTATATTTGTTACAAATATTTTATAATTTAATAGATTTTATAATTTAATCAAAAGCTAATTTTAACTGACAGTTAGTTTTTAGCCAAAAATTTGCTATTTTATTGTCAATTGTCGCAACTAAAGCACATTTATTACAAAAGTCAAGACATTGTCTATTAGGCGAAAAACGAGCCGTCAATTAGTATATCGAGTGTAAAGACTGTAGAGACGTTTCGCAAATAAAATGTATTTTCGATAAACTTTTGGTTTGAAAATCCAATTAAATAGATATCACGTTTAGACTTAAATAGTTAAAATATTTTTGTCTATTACAATTTTACAAGTCAAAACTTTAAACAATTTTTAAATTTATTAATCTTGACAGCTTAATTAAATTAAATTAAATTTTTTTGTTTCATGTTTAAATTAATTATTTTTTTAAAAAAACTAGAATAAAATGTTTGACATTTTTCCTCATAAAATATGTGCTTGAAGAAATTTTTTTTCTTAAAAACAATTTAAACAATTTTGTTTCAAATAATATTTTGCAATTTAAAACTTCTAAAAATTTAAATATTATTGAAAATAAATGTTTAATATTTTTATGAAAAATATTTGTTAAAAATATTTTAGCTTATCTATTTTAAACATGTTGCAAGATAAAATTTTAACAAATTTAATTTATAAAATTTATTGTTTTATTTAACTTAAAAAACAAAACACACATTTAAAACTGATTTACATTTAATATTTAAATATATAAAAAAAATTTATTTATTGTAATTTTAGTGCGATTTGAAAAGATTTTGCTTAAAAGTCAGAAGACATTCAGCAATGCGTTCGGCATCGCATAGAAGTTCGATGCGATATAACTCCAAGTCCTGGGAATCAACTGCTCATACGTTTGAATTGTGATTCGTTTGTATTTTTCCAATAATTACGTTTTTATATTTAATAAATATTTATTGTAAATTGATTCGGTTTATATTTGATAAAAGTAGCGTTTTTACACATTGTCGTATTTATGATTAACAAGATCATTTATTTAGATGTTTTAAAATGTTGCAATTGTATTGAAATTTTAGTATTAGATTGTTTGCCAAAAATTTTAATTAAAAATATATAATAATATATATAAATATATTGTATTAAATATGTTTTGTAATTAAATTAATAAACTTTAAAATTAAATTTAAAAAATTTTTTGTATTATTTTGAATTATATTATATATCAAATAAATATTAATAATAATTTTAATTTTTTTATATATTATTTAATAAAATTAATTTATTTACTAATTAGTATAAGTAATTATATTAGTAGATATTTATTCATAAATATAAATTTGATTTTAACTTGATTAAAAAAATTTAAAATAACATTAAACAATTACTAAACAATAATTAATTATATTTAACAAAATGTTGTTATTTGTCAAAAAAAATTTCAATAATTTAATAAAATACTTCAAAAATATTAAATTGTAATATTTTTTTTGTTACAAAAGTTTTGTAGTTTTAATTAAGTATAAAATTAAATGATGTTTTATAATTTGCTATTTATTATACCCCTGATGCAATTCAAACCACCTTGTGCAATAATTTATAAATAAGTTAACCTTTATTTATAAATAACTAATAAAATCAATTCATTTTCATTATAACAATACATTATTTACCAAGAAAAAGATATTATATACCAACATAGTAAATTATATTAATAAAATTCTTGTTTATATATAAAAACTCTACTTGGTAACAAAAACAATCATTTTGTTCTATTTAATATAATTTCAATCTTGATAAATATTGATTGATTGTGATGTATGAAGATAAATCATTATTTGCTTGCTTCTTTATTAAAAAAGAATATGACAATTGCATAAATAATATTTTCAAAATATTTATTAAATATTTGTAATATTATATTAAAAATATTTTTTAAAATTAAAATTCAACTTATAAGAATCTTAAACTTTAGTTTTAATTTGGTGTTTTATATCTGATTCCCAATAGAATTCAGTGATAAATGACTGGACATCAATCACTTGTTTAGCAAATAATTAGATATATAAAGCAATTCTATTTTCATTGTTTATTCAGTTATTTTTCTTTTTTTTAACAAGATAATTGTTTGATTTTTGCTATTATCATATCAGCTTGCTCAATTTATGCATTGACTCTCTCTCTCTCTCTCTTTCTCTCTTTCTTTCTTTCTTTCTTTCTTTCTTTCTCTCTCCAGAAGTATTGGTTTATTTTAAATAAATCTTATTTTTTAAAGTTTATACTAGCTCAAAAACAAAGTATGTTTAATTTGAAAAGCTAATTTTTGTTTTTAGCATTGATGTTATTTAAATACAGTATAACTCAAACCTTATGAATAAAATTTTAATATAAATAAAAACTTATAAATTTGGAATTAAATTGAAATCTAATGTTTTATTTAAATTAAGATTAAACCAACAATTGCTGTTATTACAGAATAATTATAATATTAATGATAGACAAACATGCAAAATCTTATTACATCATTAAAAAAATTCACAAATTTTTATTTTAATTAATTAAACAATTGCATGCATTTAAACTTTATTGTATATAAAAAAATAAACTTTAAATTATTTTTAAACATTTTTAATAAAACGTGATTTATGTAAAAATTCAATTATATTAATTTCTAAAGATAACTTAATTAAATGAAAATGTTTTTTCATTTCTATTGTCAGTTTCTATACAATACAACTGTCAATGCTATTAAAATGCATTCATATTTAATTAAAATCAAGTTTTTTTTTCAAATTTCATAAGTTATATAAAAAATATAATTTAATATATAAAAAAATATTTTCTATTAAAACATTTTATGGTGCACTTATTATGATGAAAGTTTTAATTAATGTTATGTTTAAATAGTGCATTTACATTGCTTTTATCAATTGACATTAAAAATTTTTACAATATAAAAAAAATTGTCATTGTTAATTTTTATACAATTAATTTGTTTAATATAAAATTAATTTTAGCAAATTAAACTTTTTAAATTTAATTAATTAATTATTTTTGTTTTTTAAATTATTTTAGTAAAAATAGCTAAAATTAATTTTTTTATTATTAGTAAATAATAGTAAATTTAACAAGCATAAAAATGCCTACTTATTATTTGTTGTATTGGTTTACTGTACGTACTGAGCTCAATGTGAGCTTAAGTGTCTTTTGTGTTATTATCTTGAATCTATCTTAATCTAGCTGATAATTACAGCACCATTAATTTCTATTTCAGCATAGTCATTTAATCGATAAATTGTTAAATATAAATTATTTGTAGTTACATGTTAAAATATTTGCTTATAATTTAACAATTTATTTTTATGCATCTAATTCAATCTAGGTTTATTTTTACAAGTTAAAAATAATAAGAAATAAGTTTTTTAACATTGAATAATTTTTTTTAATTAATATATATTTTAGTTTTATGTTTTAATTTTAAAAACGTTATTTAGTTTTAAATCAATTATTAATATATTCGGATATTTTTATTCTGTTTTATATACAAATATTTGTTTTGAAAATACTTTATTATATAAACTGTAAAACAAATATATAATAAATATTATTCTTATTTTATATGTAATTGAAACAATTGAAAATATAAATAAAATAGTAGATTTAAACAAAATCCTTTTAAATTAAAAAATACGCATTGTTATTTTTCAATAAACATATTTTAATATTTGCGTAAAATTAATATTTTTAAGTAAAATATTTATTAATATTTGCTTTTAAAATGTAATTTTTAAAAATATTTGTTTTTATTACTTATGCTATTTTTATTTTAATTTTGCTAATTTAGCAATCTAACTTTTATATACATACTATTAATCAATATTTATGTATAAAATTAATTTATAGATTAATAATTTCTATTCAATCTATTTTTAATTTATTGTCTTCAAGATTGATAATATGCCGACATTATTGATTAAGCAACAAGATAAATTTGTCTTTTCTATTCATTTCCTTGTCTAGCAATTACTTATCTATAGATACGAATTGTATTTAAGAAAAAAAAGATTTTAGCTTAAGATTGTACGGATTTTTTCTATAAGAGTTTTACGATTGATACAAAAGTCATGCATTAGTTCAGAAATCCCTAAACTTGACAAACAAGCTAGTTCAATATTATAAGATTGAAAGTTTCTAGCGCAAAAAATAACCTATATTCTATTGTATAAATATAAAAAATAATTTAATATGTAAAATTTAATAAAATGTAGCCAAACGCAATATATTATAGATTATAGCATATACAAGTTTTTATTTTTACTACATAAGCTGCCTAAAGTTAAAACAATATAATAAAATGCTCACAAATTGCTACTCAAATACAATCTTTAAACAAATAAAAAATAGAGTTTTGAATTTTGCATGTTGATTTTGTTTTTTTTATGTTGGATTGACTTTATAGTTTTTTTTACATATTTAATAAAAAAAATATAGTTATTTGCAATTTATTTATTCGCAACAAATATATTTAATATTTCGGACAAAATTTTTTTCAATGATTAAATTTCAAACTCCACACATCAGCAACTTTAGCATGTTTATTTATTAGCTATTCACAGTCAAAACATTTGTTATTTTTAAAGACATGGCTTAGAAAAAAACTATATATAAATTTTCAAATTTTCAAAATAAATCCGGAGTTAAATTAAATTTTAACAATTTTTTTAGTTAAAAAAATTTTCAAGCATTTTTGTATCAAACATGCACAATGGTTAAGTGACACATTTTAAAACATGTAAAACAATTTAAAAAATTCTATTTAATTAAAATATTATTGTTTTATATAAAATAAATTAAATACATATTTTTTTTAATATTTAAAACATAATCTTATTTTTGTAAGTAATATATTTAAACGGTATTAATGTGTAATGTGCATATAATTTTTTATTAATTAACATAATAATTTTTAAAATTTAAAAGAATTTTTTTCTGTTTAGAAAATTAAAGTAGGAATTAAATTACAGTTTAAAAATTAAATGTAATAAGTAAAAACATGAAGCTAAAATCTTTTAATTTTATATTGGTAATTTTATATCTGAATAAGTTTCGCAAATAATCTTTAATATTAAATTCGATATGGTAGCAAATTAGACTAGTTCATATTGCTTACATGCTGTTTTTGTCTAGCTAAAAATAACTTTATTATCAAGCAAAATAAATTAAGATAAAAGTAATGTAAAAGTAATGTAAAAATTTAATAAACTTACTAATTTGTTTTATAAAATTGCATAATATTTAAACTAGTAAAAATAATTTTATTCCACATTTACACAACGTTTGTTAATTACAAAATTTGTAATAATATGTTTGTCGTTTCGAAAACAAACTAGTTATTATCGAAAACAAAATGAATCAAATGAACGCATTTTGTCAATAAGTATAATAGGATGGAGTGGGTAGAGTAACATGAGCTTGCTTATTTTTTGAAAAAAAATTGTTTTCAAACTCTTTATATACATTTACGTACTAATAAAGATTTGCTAAAGAAACCCGTAATAAAAAATTTGTATAAGGCAGATTTAAATAGAATATTTTATTCTGGACACAACTTAGTTATTTGAGACAAACTTTACATTATGTCGAACGTACGTACAGTACGTTTCGAATGTCATTTATCACATATATTTCATCGCTTCAACACTTGACTTACGTTCTAATTCTCATTAGTAATGATCGAATTATATATTGATCTTTGTTGAAGATGAGCTGGGTTATCGAATGTTAGTTGAGCAGAGTGGCTTTCAATTATAGGTCTAATTTGCAACTACTAACAATTAAGATATTTATCTTGCTCACGAAGTTAAGAAAAATTATTACTATTGTTAAATCAAATAAAACACTAAAAACTGTTACAATTGATTTAACAATAGTAATAATTTTTCCTAGCTCGGTGAGCAAGATAAATATCTTAATTGTAAGTGTTAAAATAATTTGTAATTATTTCCTAATGTCATGTTTTATATTTTATTGTAATAAATAATTTTTAAAAAATTTGAAATTATTTTTTAAATAAATAGTTTAAAAAAAAGTTCTTTTTACAAAAAATAAGTTAAATTATATTATTCTCTCTTTTATAGAAACGCCAAACAAATTATTACAGTTTTGTTATTAACAAATGTTATGTAGAAAAAGTGAAATAAAATTTACATTTATTTAAATATTTGTTTTTTCAGCAAATATAACAAAATTAATAAGTATGCTAAAATATTTTTAAAACAAATTAAACAAGGGAAAAAAATTATAAATTAGGCGATAAGATAAATAGACGTCATTTTTCGTTTCAATACATTTTAGTGAATTAATCGATCGAATCAATCATTAATTTATTTTACAGTTTAAATGCCTATTATTTCTCAAAACATTTATCATCAAGCAAGTTTTTAAGGAATTTTTTCTTATACCATAAAATACAAACCAAACAAATCTTTTTTTGAAAAATAATTAATGACTTTTCACTAAACGATATATAAAACAAATTAAGTATAGATACTATAAATTTAAAAACAATATCAATTAATTAAACTATAATTAGATAAAAACAAAATTTTTATTAAATTAAACAATTTAGATTAAATTATACAAAAATCAATTATTTATAAAATTAAAACTTAGTAAAACTATTTTATCATTGTTTTTATAATTTGTAAAAGATAGCTTCTTAAAGCTTGCTTTTTAATATAATTAATTTATTATTGGTATAATTTGATTTATTACTAAAGATAACACTTGTTAATTTTTTAAAAATTTAATTTATTTAGATAGTTATTTTTATTTTAAAAATGAAAAAGACACTTTTTAAAGCTAAAGTTTTTTTTTATAAATTAATATATATAAATTATAAACAAAAACTTGCAAATAATAAATCTAAAATTACGATGTATATTTATTACTTAATATTAAATAAATAATAAATTATTAATTTTTTAAAAATAATTATACAAGAAAAATTATTTATTCAAGTCTATAAAAATTTATACTGAATTTGGAAATTAAAATAACAGATTAAAACGAAATGTAATAAAATAAATATCTTTGTTTGCTTGTATTTAATATTACAGTTTACAATTTAAATTATCATTAACAATTCTTAAAATTTTCAATGACCATTAAATTCAATAGAATTGTAATAGCAAACCTGAAATTAAAACAAAAATTTTTTAGATTTATGTACAAAAATGTATTTTAATTTTATAAAAATGATTTGTACAAATCTATCATTGTAGAGCAAACTAGTCAATATAATGTATTGTAATACTTATTTTTATTCACTAACATTTATATATACAATAATTATCTTATTAATTTCTTAGTCTAATACTGTATATTATAAATTTTAAAAGTAAATTGATACAGTCGGTTTTAATTGAGAATCACATCGTCCAGAATGTGATTTACTTCAGTCTCTATCGTTCAAAATAAAAATCACATTAACCGCTTTGAGTTTCACTCAACTCATATCAATGCGTTTCTTGCAGTACAGCAAATACTATGGGCTTTACTGCAAAAAGCTTTCTGTGCAAAATCTGTGTACAACGCATTTTGCAGTGAAGCCCATAGTATTCGCTGTACTGTACGAAACGCAATGATATGAGTCGAGTAAAACTCAAAGCCGTTAATGTGATTCTCATTTTGGACGATAGAGACTGAAGTGAATCACATTCTGGACGATGTGATTCTCAATTAAAACCGACTGTAAGTTAGATAAAATATTTTATATAATACTTGTATATATTTGGTGCGTTTGTATATATTTTCGTATATTTCCGTTTTAATTATTTGAAACTTTTTATTAATGTAAAAAATGTTTGCTCTACTTTGGTAAAATTTAAAAAGTTCTTAATTAAAAAGCCTTGTTTAAAGTGTCAACTTTAATTAGATCGTCAATAACTTTGGTGACAACAAAACACGTTTTACCACTAATTAGAATATTTAATTAAATTTAGTTTTTTTTCAAATTTTAAATTGTTTTCTAACTAATTAAAACAAATGTCAATATTTCTAATTGCTATGTTTAAGCTCTAGTTAATTTTAAAATATATTTATTTTACAGTCCTAACTAACTACTCATAGGTAGTGAGGCCAGGAATTATCACTTCACCGCAGGGTGGCCAACTTTAAAAAATTTTTGCCCTGAACAAAACAATAAATTCATCTTTATTTTTAAAATGCAAAGAGGGGACCCTTACAAATTATTCAATGCTTACAAATTTGTAAAATCTTAATCTGGAGAATCCAGCCCAAACCTGGACGGTTGGCCACTCTGCTTCACCGCTAGGTATGGTGACGAGGATAGTGTCACAGTTTTAAGAGCACACCTGAACGCTCCGTATACGTAGATTAGTGGTTATTAAGATATCGCAAACTATTAACAAACGGCCCATAGTAAGGCCCGTGGTCGTCTTACATCAACTCATGTCTAGAATTTTTTTTTCAAAAAATTATTTTTATAGCCGAGGCTTGAAACCACTAACTCAGGGTTAGAAATCAGATGCAATACCACTAAGCCACTTGCCTCAGCTATATTTTAAAGTGCTAGTTAAAATTTTTAAACATTTATTTAAACGTTTTTATAAAGAAATTTATCAGACATTTAATTTATTTAAAACGATATTTAAATATTATAAAGCTAGTTTTAAAATAATTACTTTTTAATTAAAAATTTTAATTTTAATAAATTTATATATTGTGCATCTGTGCAATTTAAATTTTTAATATTGTTAGTAGTATGTTGCCGTTATACATGGATTTCAAAATGGCGGACACTGCACAACAGTACGAGCCTATTTTCGAGACGTACTTTATGGAGGGGCTT
>JAQFXP010003074.1:0-13388 GCA_034693685.1 Belba bartosi | reverse complement strand
ATATGCATTGCCTCTAATGGCAAACAAGTGGTCGAGATATCGGCCCAAGACTTGTTGGCCTGCGGTGATGTCGGCAGTTGTAATGGCGGTTGGCCCTCATCTGCCTGGGCTTATTGGGTTGAGTCAGATATAGTAACGGGCGGTCTATACAACAGCAAAAAGGGATGTCAGCCCTACTCTATCGCCGGGTGCGAACACCACGGCTTTGTCGGAAAACTTAATGCATGTCCCGAACAATACGGGGTAACTAAAATATTATTTATTATAGCAATATATTTTATTAAATTTATGCATGTTCAATATTAGATATATTTTTTGTACGCAATATTAAATAAATAATTGTATTTAAATGTGTTTTTAAATCCAATCCCCAGTTGTAAGACAAGCTGTGAATCGGGTTATGGCCGCAGCTATACAACGGACAAACATTTCGGTGAAAAGTCTTATAGTATTCGAGAGAATGTGAAACAAATTCAAACTAAAATTATGAAAAATGGTCCTGTTGAGACTACGTTTGAAGTTTATGCTGACTTTTTACTATACAAATCAGGTTTTTATTTTAGTTTTAAATAATTCTTTATTATATTAATATTAATTAGTTTTACCACTAATTAGGTGTTTATCAACAACATAGCGAAGACTTAATGGGCGGACATGCGGTCAAACTGCTTGGTTGGGGTGTGGAGTCGGGCACTCCGTACTGATTAGCCGCCAACTCATGGAACCCCGAATGGGGACATAATGGGTATTTTAAAATTCGCCGTGGTACTAATGAGTGTGGCTTTGAGGATAGCATTGTTGCCGGTTTACCTAAACTTTAAACTTGTTTAATTAAAATTTTGTTAATTAAATTAACTGCTGTACTTATCTTTAATATAATTTTTATCATTTAAATTACAAAAATATTTTTTAAAATTGTATAAAGTTAAAATAAAAGTACAAAACAAATTTGAAAATTAATTTGGACAAAGTATTATCTTTCTAAAGCGCCATTTATCATGTTAACCTAATTAATTCTATTGGTTTTAAAGTAAATTTATTTGTGTTTGTAATTATATATTAATGATATATATACAATCTTCGTCAAAATTAAATCTTATTGTTTTGCTCGATTTATTTAAAGTAGCTTGATCTTAGTATCTAATTTTTTTTTGCAACTATGAAATTATGGAACAGATATATTGTATAGATAATATATTTCAAAATTTAGCATAAATATAATATTTTAAAAAATAAGTTAATTTTGTATAAAATATAAAACTAAATACAACATCACTTTATATCTGGGTACTTTTTGTTAATAATATTAAAATTATGTTTATATGTTTAAAACATTTTCCGTCACAAGAAAATTGTTTATATAAACATTTCATTGAATTATTAATTCTACTTCAATATATGTATGTATTAGTGAAATAAAAATTAAAATATCTCATTTAGTTTGTCTGTAATTTAAGTTTGAAGTTTGAAAATAAAATGTAGCCTAGTGCATTATTGTTTATAGTTAGAAGAATAATTGTTATGTAAACTGTTATTAAATGGATCATATATTATTGTGAGAATATTATTATTAAATTATGTAATTATAAAAAGTAACTTCCGACATAGAATTTAATTACATTTTATTTTAATTTTTACATAATTATTAAATTTATTTCAATTTATTGAATAATTATTATTTAAGTAATTTTTAATCAAAATGTGTTTTTATTTATTTTAATTGACAAATAATTTTTGCAATTTATAAAAATTTATTCAAATATAAGTTATCAAAGAAATTGATAAAATTAGTTAAATAAAATTTATGACTTTTAACCAGGATAAAATATTTAAAGCTGGCAGTGGTCGAGTGAACCGCCTAAGGAAACACAGCCCTTACGACAAACTCCCAAATCAAATCCTATTGAGCCATAGGTGCCGTCGCACTGGTAGAGATGATTGACTAGACATTCACTCCCCATTATGCCCTTTCCGCCGCAATGTCGTCCTCCCAATTCATTCAAACATGTACACTTGCCCGTCCATAATAAGCAATGATCTTTACCCGGCGCACCTTCAGCGCACCCGTTGATGCAATTGCCGTACAATTGGGCTTTTGAACCCTTAATGCCATTGCATTCGTAGATATGATTTCTCTTACAGTTAATCATTTCGGAGTTCTGTCCGCAATGTTGTCCCGCATTAGTCGTATCACAAATGCATTCGGCGTTGCATTCGCTCAATACAAATGAACACAAAGTTATTATAACTAATAGTTTTGAATACATTTTTAGCGTTACTTCAAACGCTTAGTTGTATTTGACTTACAATTTGTTAGAATTGTTAGAATTTATATATAATTGCGTACAAATACTTACCGACAGTAATAAAGTTAGTAAATAGTTTTTGCTTTTAAACAAATGTATGAAATTTACTCTTGCAACAAAATATATTTGTAGACGAGATATAATTGTTTGTTAGTAAACATATTTCACATTATGAATCAGTAAAAATAAATATATTGAAATGAATAAATAGTGTATAAAAGTTTCTAGAATACTGGCTTTTTTATTTATATTACTGTTTTATCAATAATTTTTTTATTTACTTTTTTTTATACTTAGAATTTTTCTATGTAAACCAATTATTAAACAATTATTAATCTGTAGATTTATTTTTAATTAACACTTATATTTACTGTGACATGCTGATAAGTATATGAAATTATTTTATACTATCGGTTATTAAAAAGTAAGGTTTATTAAAATATAAATAAATTAAAATTTTCAATAATTGTTATAATTTTTGTTTAAACTTATAGAAAAAAAAACAAAATTTAAAAATTATTTAAAATTATATCAAACATATAATATATCAGTTTAATCTATTCTTTATATTAACATTTAATTTTTAAAAAAGCATATACAGTACAAATAAAAAATTAATTTTATTAAAGTATATTTTTTCAATATTTATTTTTTAACTATACAAAAATAAAGTTAGTACTGTATTAACAAAAATTAATTCAAATATAATATAAAATATAAAATTTATATAAAATTAAATTAATTACTCTAAAGTACCTTTAATTGCCCGCACCATATGTATAACCCGCAGAGGTAAAACTTAAATTGACGTACCGGTAATTTTTTTTTATAAAACATATGCATACAACCGTTCTCAATGTTTTGTTTTCAGCTTAAAATTATAAATGCTTGGTTAAATTAAATTTTTAAAATTAATTTTGCAACTATGGAATGTTAAGAAAATCATACTGTACTTTAAGAATTTTTAAAATTGTAACTGGCAATTTTGTTATATGGTTAAATTTTTAAAAGAAAAACTAGCATATTTATAAAAATGTAAACTATACAAATTGTTAATATTAAAATTAATCAAATACATACATTTTTGTATTTAAAAATTTTGACCTAGAACAATTTTGATTAGTATTTGAAAATTAAAATTGTAATATTCAATACGCATACTATTTTAATCTTTTATGCTTATCTTTGGTTGTTTTACAACAACAAAATTTTTAAAATTATTATTTTAAAATATTAATGTTGGTTATACTTTAAAAATGGAAAAATTATTCATTAGGAACATCTTAAAATAAAAACATTTAGTTTTATAACAATTAATATTACTTGCAATATATAAAGTAAAAATAATATTTAAGTTAAAAATTTTTAATATAAAATTTGATTTTATTTTTAAAATGTTCCTCGTAAATAATTTATATATTTTTATAATATAACTAACATTAATATTTTAAAATAATAATATATAATTTTTTTAAACAATCAAGAATATTGAAATGGTATGCATACTGAACATTGTCATTGCTACAATTTTTTCAATTTAATTCAGTTTTTAATTAATTTAATTTGTATTTATATTTGTATTATTTAATCTTGCTTTATAAAATAAAACGTTTAATTAATCAAATAAGTTTTAAAATTTATTGTATAACCCGCACCCCATAGATCAGTGATAGAAAAGTCGTGAATTTTAATTCACTTATTAAAGACATTAGTGATTAACTGTCAAAAGATTGACCTAGAACGTGGTTCTATATAATGATAATTTTCACAAATACTATGAGTATTAAATGAATAGTGGGTTTAAAATGATTAGAATTAATTAATAAAGCAAAGATTTAATAAATACTAACAATACGAATCAAAACGTTTGAAAAAATTTATAATAATTGTAATAGTGTTTGGGTTTGTTTTGTTTTTGCTAATTCAAGTTAAAACAAGCTGACCAAAAATCTAACATACATTATGTATCTAAATTTTAGAAAATAAAGTTTGAGTTTTCTATCATAGCCATAGATACCCCGCAGTTGATAATTAGGTCAAAAAGCTGTTAAATTCATTAGATAACCCATGGGCAATTAACGGTACTTTAGGGTATATTAAATATTAAGTTTAAAATTATGTCAAATGTCTATTTCTGGCAATAATCATTTGAACAGCCGCTAAGAGCACATCCCTTTGCACAGTGACCTATGAGTTCAGCAATTGAACCATAAGTTCCGTCGCACTGATAGATGCGATTCCATATGCACTGCTGGCCCATCAGTATACTCTGCCCGCAATGCAGGCCTCGACAGTCGTTCATACAAACGCAATTGCCGAGTCGTAATACGCATTTATCTTTACCTGGCTCATTCTCAATGCACACGTATTTGCATTTACTGTAATGACGGGCAACTGAGCCCTTCTTCCCATTGCATTCGTAGATATGATTAGCAATACAACCATTCATTCCGGGCTTTCCTCCACAATGTTGTCCTTTATTCGTATTATCGCAAATGCATTCGCCGTTGCATTTGATTAATGCAATCGATAACAAATATAAATATAAGAATGTTTTTAATAACATTTTTGTATTCTCATTTCATTCAAACAATGAAAAAAACTATATTACAAAAGAATAATTTGTAATAAAAAATAAATAATTTTTATTAACTTTTAGCTAATTTTTTCAAATTAAACACAGTTTATAAAGTTGATTCAGTTTTCACCATGCCACTCTTGTCAGCTTTTCAGCAGACGTGAGTTTCGGTTACATTATAGTTAGCTATTAATACTAATTTAATTGATTCGGTACTAACTTAAACAAAAACGTTTTTAATTTTTTCAAATTAGTTTTTAGACATATTTTCTTTAAAACATTTTACTTTGTTAGTAAGTCATAATAACAAAAATGTTTTAAATAAACAAATGTAATGTTTTAATAAAACGCCTCATATTACTATAGTAATTGAACTAGCTATTGCTTGCCAATAATTAAACATTTCCTTAAATACTGTACTAACGAGAGTTAGTAAACATTGAGCTATCGCTGATTGATATCGATGGTTGACTTGTAATGGCAATTAAAACGTATATATGTCCGACAAACTGCAAAATTTGTCACAATTTATTATTTTGATTGCATAATGCCTTAACCTTTTAGTTGTTTCTTATCAAAATGTTTTCCCAATTTCGAGTATTTTTTTTGCATTAAATTTTTAAATGTATAATTTTTTGTAACTAAATGTAATTTTTAAAAATTTAATTTAATTAGTTTTTGCGATTTACGTGCTGAATTTATATTGGCACCTAACAATACTATAGTAAAACTATTTTAAATAAAAATCTTTTATTTTTTAATTATTTGATTATTTTTTAATGTTAGTAATTGTTAGTTATTTATGATATTATTTATTTGAAACAAATTTAATTACAGTTTATTTTAATTTTTACATAATTATTAAATTTATTCCAATTCATTAAATTAAGAAAATATATGAATAATTTTTAATTAAGTAATTTTTAATCAAAATGTGTTTTTATTTATTTTAAATGACAATTAATTTTTGCAATTTATAAAAATGTATTCAAATATAAGTTATCAAAGATATTGATAAAATTAGTTGAATAAAGAAATTATAACTTTTAACCAGGATAAAATATTTAATATTCACAGTGGTCGAGTGAAAAGCCAGAGGAAACACAGCCATTACGACAAACGCCCAAATCAATTGCTATTGAGCCGTAGGTGCCGTCGCACTGGTAGATATGATTTCCCTCACAGTTAGACATTGCGGAGTTCTGTCCGCAATATATTCCCCTATTATTCGTATCACAAATGCATTCGGCGTTGCATTCGCTCAATACAAATGAACACAAAGTTATTATAACTAATAGTTTTGAATACATTTTTAGCATTACTTCAAACGCTTAGTTGTATTTGACTTATAACCAGGGATTGTGAAGGGGGGGGGGATCAGCCAAAAATTCCCCACTGATTTTGAAAATTAGCATTTATCCCCCCTAGCATTTGGTCCGAGAAAAGGTACCCCCCCTCGAGGTTTTGCCGGCCCCCTCAGTTTGCTCTATTCTTTATATTAAAATTTAAATTTTAAAAAGTTTATAGTAAAAATATTTTATACAAATAAGAAATTAATTTTATTAAAATATTTTTATTTATTATTTATTTTTTATATACTGTATAGAAAAATAAAGTTAAAATTAACACAAATATAATTCAAATATAAAATTTAAAATATATATAAAATTAATTTAATTATATTAAATATTAAGTTTAAAATTATGTCAAATGTCTATTTCTGGCAATAATCAAGTGAACAATAATCACCACTGAGAGCACATCCCTTAGTACAGTGACCTAATACTTGACCAATTGATCCATATGTTCCATCGCATAAATAGATGCGATTTCTTATGCACTGATCGCCCATTAGTATACTCTGCCCACAATGCCAACCCTCACAGTCGTTCATACAAATGCAATTACCAAGTTGTTTTAGGCATTTATTCTTAATGCAGCCGTACCAGCAAATGCCGTTATGACGAGCAACTGAGCCCTTCGTACCATTGCATTCGTAGATATGATTATCAATACAACCATTCATTCCGGGATTTCCTCCACAATGTTGTCCCGCATTTGTATTATCGCAAATGCATTCGCCGTTGCATTCGATTAATTCAATCGATAGCAAACATAAATATAATAATGTTTTTAATAACATTTTTGTATTCTTATTTCGTTCAAACATAGATTAATGTATAAAACTGTAAAATTTATACTAAAATCAACAATTTTTATTTAATGTTCTTCTAATTATTTCAATATTAAACACAACTTATAAAGTAAGACCAGATTTCATTAGGATGTTCTTGTTAACTTTTCAGCAAACGTGAGTTTCGGTTACATTATAGTTAGCTATCAATAGAAATTTGATTGATTCGGTACTAACTTAACTAAATTAAGTCAGAATTTAAATGACTAGAGTTTTGTGTTAAAGCACTTGAGTAGAGTTGCACTAAAATGAATTAAAAATTTGGTCGACAATAGATTGCAAGTATAATGGTTTGTATAATTGTTTATACAAAATATTTCAAATTTTTTCAAATTAGTTTTTAGTCATATATTTATAAAAACATTTTATTTGTTTAATAAATCATAAAAACAAGAATGTATTAAATAAACAAGTGTTATGTTTTAATTGTGCGTTTCATCTCAACAATTTAAATATTTCCTTAAATATAAATGAGAATTAATAAAAATTGAGCTGTCGTTGATGAAGATTGACAATCAAAATATATTTGTAAGATAGAGATCGTGAAGGGGGAAATTAGGCAAAAAAGATTTTTTAAATTTAAATATATTCGCCTCTAGCATTTGGTCAGCGAAAAAGTACCCCTTCGACTTTTTGCGAAGGCAGCCGGAAAATGTTTTGCCATATTTAGAAAATTTTCCCTAAATTAATGCTAAATCCGGTTTAAATCCAGTTAATTTAACTAAATTTAGTTTAATTCCAGTTTAATTAGGCAAAATTTCATTATAAATGAGTTTTTTTTATTGTTTTGGAAAAATCCCGTCTAGGTTTTTGGCCAAAATTTTGATAATAAATCCTTCCCCTTAAACCCACCTGGATCGGCCGACCTTCTCAATTCCTGTTTAACATACAGCTGTTCTCAATACTAACTTTATTGGTTTTTAATTTTTAATTTAATATTCCTTGTACATATTATTAAATTAAAATTATTGCAACTATGGAATTTCTTTAGGGATCTAACATGAAAATATTTTTGAAAAATATTAGTTTGTTGATTAAAAAAAGTTAAAGTGTGTTATAAAATCAACTAACAAAAGATGAAAAATATTTACATTAAAAATTAATTTTTATTAATAATGTTTGTTTACATTTAGTTTTATTTTTAAAATATTCTACAATGCTACTAGTAACTATAATAATAAATAAAAATTAAGTATTAATTATATTTAATTTATAAAAATTTTTTAAATGTAATTTTGTTTGTTTTTAAAAATTTGAAGTAGTAACAAATTGTAATTGGTTAAAATTTAAAAAAACAAAAATAGATGTCAACAATTGTTTGTAATACTAAATAATTTGTATATTTTAAAATTATAACAATTTTGCTAGTTAACTCAAAACACATTTTAATTTGCACAAGAAATATTAAATTAAAAATTAAAAACCAATAAAGTTAGTTTTGAGAACGGCTGTATATTTTATTAAATGAGATTATCAAATATTTTATTTAAAAATTTTAACTGGTAGCAAAATTTTTTTACATAATTTTAAAATTTAAATAAGTTTTGCTGGAAATTAAAAAAAAATACCAATTTACTTCAATTATTTGTCTGCCATAAAAGCTTACAAAACAATTACTTTTGCTTTTTCGGAATTTTTTAATTTGATTTTAAATTTCAACTTTTAAACTTATTTATTTGAAAAATAAGTTTCAATGTTTTCTATAATTAAAATTAATTAAATTTAAACTTGAGTAAAATTTTAATATAAAATACCATTTTATTATTGTAAAAGTTTAATGTGCTTACATATTACAACTAAAAACTTGTTTAAAGTTTTAATTTTAAACTTATAAATATAAAAATCAAGAATAATTTGTATTAAGAATGTGTGATTCATAAATTGTTTTACGATTATTCACTGTGTCTTTACAGCATTATGTTAAAATTGAACATTTTATATCTTTTATTATATATTATAATTGTTTTAAATACATATTAAAAAAGACATTTAGGAATTAGTTAACATGTAAAATTTAATATAATTTTATCTAAATTGTAACTTGATGTATTTTCAATAAATGTTTGTAATTTGTAAATGTTTTCAATAAATGTGATTAAACTTTTTTAACATTTGGATAAAATACTCAAAACAATAATAAGTTATAAAAAAAATAATTGTATAAAATTGATCTGTAAATATACTTTGTGTTAACATCGCGTTTACTCAATCATTATCAAAAACATTTTTTTACTAGACAGTTTAAGTAGATATTTTGTCATATTTGAAATACATGTTGCTTACTTTAACTATTTAGCTAACAAGTAAAAAAGGCATAGTTGCATGGACTAAGAGATAAGGCTTGGGTCTATGCAGATACACTGTTTTTGATGTACATCTATATTTTAGTTAACTCATATTAAACTCTAAATAAATATCTTCCTAAGCAATAGTTTTTAATTATAAAAGTTTAAAAGTGCTAATCAGATTGTTTTACTGTTTGTTAAACATAAAATCTGACCAGGCAAAAATACTACGAGTATAGACGAGTCTTTGCAAATATATTGTTTTGTATTTTCTAACAATAAACGGTAAAAAATAACCAACAATTTTGAACTATTAATAATTGGAGACCAGTGTTCCTCAGCTATACAATAAGAATATCGATCTCTCAAGTAATGTCTTCAAAGCCTTCGATGGATGACGTGAATCACATTCCGTTACTTTTGGATCAATTGAATTCACTTTATTTGAGCGACAATTACAGCGATATTACGCTTATTATTGACGGACAGAGACTTCCGGCGCACAGTGTGTTGTTGTCCGTCAGATGTGAGTACTTCCGGGCTTTGATTTTCGGAGGTTTGAAAGAATTGAAAAAAAATGAAATTGAATTGAATGTCAACTCTATTGAGGCCTTTAAACATGTGCTTCAATACCTATATAGCGGACACATTCAGCTCAACTGCATTCAAATCGAGACAATTGTTGAAATCTTGGGTTTGACCGACGAATACGACTTAACTCAACTCAAAAACTCTATTTCAGAGTATCTGAAGAAAAACATTTCGGTCGATAAAGTCTGTATTGTCTATAACACAGCCGTTATTTACCGATTGTCAACACTGGCCGACCTGTGCCGTACTTTCATTGATAAAGAGGTATTGGATGTGATTTCCAACCAATCGTTCAATTATTTGTCACCGAATGCTATGAAAGAGTTGATTAGAAGAGACTCTTTCTATGCGCCGGAAATCGATATATTCCGGTCGGTCTGGCAGTGGTCTAAATGCAATCCAAGCCTTAGTCCAGATTTGGTTAAAGAAATAATGTCTTTCATTCGATTGCCATTGATTTCAACGACAGATCTGTTGAAAATTGTCCGAAATTCGGGTTTATTTGATTTGGAAGTCCTTTTGGACACAATGGAGAAAAGAAAGGAATTACGCCAAACATTTGCGATCAACTATAGGGGCTCTCTATTGCCCGAACATAACGTCGCGACTACTCTATTGAATGCACGGGTTCTGAAAGGAGAGAACGGAAGTGTGCTTTTGGACGGAAACTCAACCGATTATGACTCGACAGAGGGTTATACTCATCACGTCATCGAAGACTCAGCTCAAGGATTGTTAATAAAGTTAGAAAAGCAATACATCATTAATAACATACGAGTGCTGTTGTGGGACAGGGATCAGAGGTCTTACTCTTATTACATCGAAATATCTATAGATATGAAGCACTGGTTAAGAGTCATAGACCACACACTATATCTATGCCGTTCCTGGCAATGCCTATACTTCCCGCCCCGAGTGGCTAAATATATACGACTTGTGGGCACTCATAACACAGCGAACAAAGGTTTTCATGTCGTGTCCTTCGAATGTATGTTTACTAACGATTTATTTGAAGTATATCATAGATTATCAGGTACTAATTTATTAGTTTTTATCGGTTTTATAAATAAATTTCCAGGTTGATTTTGACACTTTGTCAGCCTTTTTTTATTTTTGGCCTGGACTTCCTTTGTGTCGGTCAACCTTCCGAAGCCCTGCATTAGATGTAATTCTAAATTTGTATTAATATTCAATTCCAGTGCCGACTCATAACGTGTGCTCTGTTACGAATAACGCTATTGTAATTGAACCAGTTGGAAGTAATGGTATAATTAACGGCAATTTCAAAACATTTGATTGGACTAATGGCTTCACTCGTCAACCAATTAATATACCAATTGTTGTCCAACTGAGTCAACCCGTTTCGGTCGATTCAATGCGTTTATTGCTTTGGGATAAAGACGAGCGAACCTACAGTTTCTACGTAGAGGTGTCGGTCGACCGGAAGACCTGGACTATAATCGCAGACAAGAGGGAAGAGCCCTCCCGTTCGTGGCAAGTGTTTCGGTTTAGCCGACAGCCAATAGTCTTCATCCGAATCATTGGCACTGATACTACTGCTGATGATAAGGCCATTCATTGCGTGCATTTGGAATGTCCGGCACAGGTATATGAATTAATTTTAAAAAATTATTGATTTTATAAATTGTTCTTTAATTGACATTTATTTTATTCCAGAATTTCGCTCAAATAATGTTAAGCAGTATTTAATAAATTGAATTAAAAGACAATTTGTTTGTAATGCTTCTCAATGTCTAAATTGGGCCAAATTTGAGTCAAATACGAATAGATATAATGTAGTAATTAATTGCTTTGATTACAAATATAATCTTTTAAAACATATATTTAAAGCGCAAATGTATTTGTATTAACATATATTTAAACACAAATTTAATGATTAAATCAAACAAATAAACGAAATGCGATTTCATAAGTAAGTCATTCAATTAAAAAAAAAGTTTACAGAAATGCAAACAAATTCTTATGCTTTGAATTGTAATTTGTTTTGTGTTTCAAAATATTAAATTCTAAATATAATTAGAAATTGTTATATTATTTAATTGAATGGATATAAACATTTTATACAACCATTTAGTTTGATTTTGACTGTTATTTAAAACCAAATTTAATAATAATTATTCAAATCTACAAAATCCTTATCAATGAAAGCCAGCCTTAGATTTGAAAAAATTCTGTATTTTATTTTTTGTTGTATTCACTCATTTATACTAAGAACAATATATGCAAGCTCAAAACAAATTTAACTTGCTCAAGATTTGTCATCTGGTAGTTATCTATATTGACTCTAAGTATACTCAAGACATTCATGAATTAAATAAAATTTGAAATTTTTACTTAAATTTATAAAACAAATCTCATTCTAAAACATAGATTTTCTCAAAATCTATAAATATAGCATGTTCACTTTAATAATTCAATCGTTACGTATTAAAATTTGGTTTGTTTAAATAAATTAAAAGCATTTACTTTTATTCAAAGTCAAACGGAAACCCAATCCTACAATGGCTTACATTGAACTACAGATCAAAATATATGTGCAAAATGCCGCCTCTCGGCTAAAGTTATTTGCAACCTGTCCAAAATATATTGCAAAAAAACTGTATATATCGAAAAATATTTGCAATTTGATAAATATTTTTGTAATGAAGAACTACATCTAATGATAATTTTTTATTATTAATAAAACAGTTAAAAAAAGTTTATTATATATATATAAAATACTTTTAATTTCATTAATCCGTTAAATACTTTTCATAGTATTTCAAAACACTATTAATCTCTTCGACACTATATCCCCGTTCGAGCCCTAACTCATGTAGGCCTTTGACTCCTTTGGGCGGTTCCCGATGACAATGGGGACACTTTCCGGCCATAAACTCTGGAACATTGTCGGGTGCAATATATTCAAAAATCTGATCTTTATTAGCAAAGTTGACTCGATTTCTGGACTCTTCCGGCAATATTTTGAGCCCAATGTTGACGAACGCAGTCATAACCCAAGGCATGCCATAGATCACCAAATACTGCATTCCTTTAGGAAAATAATGTCTTAAACTTGTAATGACGAACCGAATCATCGATAGATCCCAATTTGAAGGCCCGGCACCGGTCAGGTCCCACACCATTGCCCAACCTTTTAATGCAAAATTAGGGTAAATATCAGGGTTTGATAAAATTGATCTAGTTAAGGGGAAGGCGTGTGGATGCACTAGAAAAATAATAATAAAATATTTATAAAATTATATATATACAGTCAAGTCTCTATAAATTTACCCTGTTGGGACCGAATTTTAAGGCATGTGAAATTAGAGAGATATTTTAAAAATAAATAAATAAAACTTTATTTAAATAATTTAAAATAGAAGTTTGTTTTTTTACAATTACATTGTTTTTAAGTTATAATTGAATTGATT
>JAQFXP010003073.1:0-13388 GCA_034693685.1 Belba bartosi | reverse complement strand
TTTACAAACTAAATAATTGTTTCTCTAATTGTATATCAATTTCTATTTAATATAATTAGGAATTTTGGGAATATAAACAACTTTTTAGGATTTTTGGGAATTAGGACTTTTGGGATTAGGATCTTTGGGATTAGGAATTTTGAGATTAGGAAAAATGGGGTGACAGCATTTAACTTTAGTCAAATATATATATAAATAAATATATATATACAAATAGACATATATATATATATATATATATATATATAGCTAATTGTTTAGAAAAGCATATTTAAAAAATAATTTTTTGGTTCGATTGCGTAAAACAAAAATTTCAAAATTTTTAAACATTTAATATTATTACAACTGTTTCTGAATGAGTAACGCAAGTATGAGAACTCTTAAAATTTAAGGAAATGCCTGTTTTGGTGATTAATTTGTAAGAAAAGGGGTTTAGTTTTGTGCTTTAAGACTAGTCATTGAATGTAAGAAAAATCATTGAAATTAATATAATTACTAATTAGTCAGTAGTCAAACAATTGAATTTCGAGAACAATAATAATTTAAATTTATTTTATAATTTGCAAATTATATTTAAATACCGAAAAACCTCAATGTCGTTTTATTAATGAGACGTTTGTTTGGACACTTTTATCTAATTTTTGTGTCACTTAATTAGCCGAATATTTAGCAATAATTGTTAACATTATAATAAAAACCTTTGTCTTGATTGTCAATGAGAACGAAATTTTAATAATCTATTCGGTTTGCATTTCCGATGAGAACTGTTTAGATTTTTAATTGCTTTTTGATATTTAAAATTAGAGCAATGACTGATATTTGTTTAATTCACTTGATTTATTTATTGTTCAAAACAGTTTAATTTTGATTTATTAGTCAATAACTATATTTTATACATCAGTCGAGTGCCAAAGCGAATAATAAATTTATTTATAAGTTATTGCCAATAACTTATTGGTTTATATAAAAAAGACATTCATTGCTGCAGACTATAAAATATTTGTTAATTTTTTATTTTCAGTAATTTTTTTGAAAAATGTTTACATTTTTATTTAATAGCAAGTATTACCTAACATAATTTAAGTAATTAAGATTTTTAATTAAATCTTTAGATTAAGATCATTAATTTTTTCTTGAAAATTAACCTTATTAATTTAGCATTTCTACACATTTTATATATAATTTATCAAAAATAAACTTAGATTATTGTTCAGACTTTATACAGTATACAGTAGAGGCCAGTATTAGAACAGTGCAGAAATATTGTTTTTGAATATACAGTAAACAGTTAATACAATATGTTAATAAACAATTTAAAACTTTAGCCATTGATCTAACTTCGATCAAACAATTAATTGCTTCGATTTTTATTTTATTATTATTAAAGAGTTTGTATCAAATATTGAAACCAGTCTTTAGTAGCCGAACCTTATAAGTAAATATCATTAAGAATGATCTTAGGAAGATATAATTGGGACCTAAGGTCCTAATTTTAAAACGATAATATTTTGCTGCATGCTCAAAGTCTAATGAGACAAGTTTGACAGACTATCACAGACTGTATCACTGATTTCAGACTGACTGATATCGCTGATTAAATCAGATTCACAGTTATTAATATACTGTAGAAACAAAAAATATGCCTGCCTAATTTTAACATTTGAATTTATATATTTTTTCTGATGATTCACTACTGATAATTGTATTACGGAAAAAAATCTCTTACTATGAGTGGCCTTTACTTGTTGACGGCTTTAAGAAACTTGATTACTGTTTTTGGAACATCTGAAGATGCTAAAGATAAACTATATTAGTTTTAGCCGAAACTGGGGGCATTAGGGGGCTTTTTGGCTGTATTGTTTATACATTGTAATATAGAATTTTTCTATACATTCAGGTTCATATGTAATATATGTGCTCAAAAACGATGTAGTAGGAAAAGGCGCGCTCCGGAGCATTTGTTATATGTAGTTTGACACGCTTTGCAATTTGAAGCTAAAACTAAAAAGTAAATACCCAATACAAGCTAAGTAACATTGCAAGTACGCTTTATACATGTTAAATTGATTGTAAAATAAAGTAATAATAAGTTGATAAAATTCTTTTGTTTATAAATCCGACTGTAAATCATATGCAAAGTGTTAACACTATTAACAATTAGTGTTTCAATTCCTTTTGCTTTAAAATTATGTTTCTAGTTGCTTTAAATAATATTTATTCTGCCACTTAACCATAAAAACAAAGATCTTATTTTTTCAATATTCACTTTACAGGCAAAAACCCCCTAACGCCCCCAGTTGCGGCTAAAACTAACATAGTTAGCCTTTAGCATCTTCGAATGTTTCTTAACTGTAATCAAGTTTCTTAAAGCCGTGAACAAGTAAAGGACACTCATAGTTAGTTGAATATTTAAAATACTTATTTGGCACTTATTTTTAAAATAAAATGCTATTGATAGACGTTCTCTAGTGACAATTAGAAATACAAATTGTAATATATAATAGTATTGAGACAATCAACAAACTCTGGTTTAAGTATGAGACCAGTCTTGTTGAGTCGAAACAATTGAGCACACGTTTAGGCAAGGATAATTGTTTACGTATTGTTTCATATTTAATATTAACATTAAATTGCATTCATTGATCACAAACAAAACATAATTAAGTTGTGATAATGTATTCTATTTGAATGTGCCTTTTAACAATATAAAATCCAACTTATAAAAATAAATCTAAAATTAAATTTATTTTTATATTTTGTTAATATTTTACGTTTTAAAAGTTTATTATTTAGATTTTACTGTTAATTTAAAAAATTTATTTTATTTCTAATTTTTTAAAAGTTAAATTAAACATGCACATCTTTAATTGTTAGAAGTTTACCTGGAATACAGAATATTTCAACCGCATGAGAGAATTAAATGAAATAAAATAAAAATTAATATTAAGCAAAGTGATTACCAGAGCTTACAAAATGTTTAAAAAAATATGCGCATCAAAAGTAGGGAGTATTAAAAAGTTAAGAAAGAAAATTATAATTTTTTAAACATTAAAATAATAATTAAATATTTATTAAATTTGTTAGATTTTAAACAAATAATAAGATTAAAAATAAATATTATCTATTTCAAATGTTAATAAATTATATATTTTGTTTACATTTGCGTAAAGTAGAATGTTTTAAAATAAAAGAAATATAAAGAAATTGTTTTAAAATTAAATAATTTGAATAATAATTTTTAAATATAAAATTTAAATATTGGAAAATAGTATACATTTCTATGCCGATATTATTATATTCCCTACTCTTGTTGAGCATATTATTTTTTCATCGTTTTGTGGGCTCTAGTTATTACAATGAAAACAATAATTAACTACAATTTTTCGTAGAAACATCTCAATCAGTAATATTTCAATCAATGAGTTTTAGACACAACTGATTTTGACGTTTTTATTGCAAATATTATAAAATTATAAATATTTAAAACAATTATATAATTATGTAATAACTAAACAGTAACTTTTTTGTCCAAATTAAAATTTTTATCTGGTAAAATCTATTTACAAACAATTTAACAAAATTTTATATTAAATAAATAATATCCTTTAGATCTTGCTTGAAAATTTTTTTTTTCTAGCACATGAATTAAGATTTTGTATTATATTTTTAAAAATTAAATAATTACATTCGGCTGAAATTTACTAAATTTAAATTAAATTAAAATATTTTAAAATTTATATAATTAAAGATATTTACTTAACAAAGTTTCGATATAACAACTTTAGTAAACTTAAAATAATTTGTCTATAAATTAGTTAAATTTTATTCAAATTTTATTATTCTAAACATTATTTCTTATGGGCCATAACTTAAATTTTTATAAATTAAATATGTTTTCAGACATTTTACAAAATAATCGATAAAAATTTCGAATGAATATAAAGTAAAATATTTCAATATATTAAAACATATTTATTTTACACATTAAAAATTGAATAAATCGACATGCTAACTGTTTTTCTAACTTATACCATAAGTTATGTCAGAAATAAAGTGCTCGTAATTTCATATCTGGTATCGATTTGTCACTGAATTACGAATGCATTAAATGAGTAAATGTTTCTGGAATCTAAAATATTGAGTAAACATAGCTTCTAATAAATCACAAAATAAAAGCAAGTTCATTTACTCTTAATTAAAAAGTTGTATACGTGTTGTCCAATAATTATATAGAAAGAAATGTTTGAATAGTTTAGAAGACATGTCATTATTCACTGTTAAATAACTTTCTCATCAATGAAACAGTTGAAGGCATTCATGAATTTATAATATTTTAAATATTGATTCAAACAATTATGGAATTGATTTTAAATTACTCTTTTGATTGATTGCTATTAATTCAAAACTAAAAAAAACATTTACTGAAAATGAATAATTCATTGCTTTAATTCTGAATCGTTTAAAAAATTCAATCGAATAAAAGATTTATTTCGATTAATAGAAAATAGCGATAAAAAGCAAATGTTGCGCATAATAGATGAGGACATAAGACACATGCAGTTAGGGATCTGTTTTTGATTAGAATCATCAAATGCATATATAAATCATTTCTAACTTACTGTACCATGCTAGTTTTCCAGAGCAAAAATGTGCTGATTTTAGTGCTAAAAATGTTTATTTATTTTTGATTATCAGTTCAAAAAGAGGACATTAAAGAAGAGAAAACTGAAGAGCAATTAAATCAAAATATGATTGGAATGAGAAAAGTGCACGAATTGATGGACTCGAGCACTCGACTGCCACCGACCTGTGCCAGACAACCACCCGATGGGCGCGAAATAACACTGAATTGCATGGACTTGGATTCGACTAATGGAATCAATGCCAACATTCCTCCCCTTTCGTGTGAAGTGTTTCAAATGCAAGGGTCAGTACACGAAGATTCCGGAGTTTTCATCAATGCCGACACTCCGAGCCCTGAATTAGACTTCAACTCGACTTCCATTAGCAGAGGAGGAGTGCCTACAGTAGCCGTGACTCGAATCAAATATAAGTCAAATGGAGACAACTGTTCCGATGCCGACACAGGCATTACGTCGATGTCTTCGGATTCAATGGATGAATTGGATTCGTGTCCTATACCTAACTATAAGCTAAAGAAACAAATTATAGATAAGAGTCGACTTCCTTCGTCTGATTTCCTTTCGGAAACGGCAACGAATGGATTCACAAGCAATGGAACCAATAATTCAAATAAATGTTTCGATATCTCGAAGAGTGTTAGAGAAAGGATTGCAATGTTTGACATTCAAAGAAGCGATAGTTCCGAAGATAATGACGATATTAAAGAGAGTATCAAAGCCTTACCGAAGAGCGACACATCATTCAAAGGCGAGTCTCCACTCACTGAGAGATTATTGAATTCCAAGACTTCGGCTTCTAATGGAAAAAACGATTTAATGTCTGAAAGTTTCTCAACAACTGATAAGTCAGAACTAATTGCAGACAAACTATATAGAGATAAGAGTATTGATTCGTTAAATGATTTCGTTTATAACACAAAGAGTTCTTTTATGCACAAGAAGTCTATGTCTCTCACATCAGATAATCCTTCAAATCAATCGAATTCACAGCAAAACTCAACTAATCTTCAATATAGCGGTCATTTACAGCCCTCTTATGTCAGATATTCAAGTCTGGGGTCGCCCAACGATTCTTCACTTCATAGCAACTCCTATTCGGGTATTGGTGTTCACAAACCACTACTAAATGGAAGTCTTTTGTCATCAATACTGGAAACTAGAAAACAAAACGCATCCAAACTCAAGGGTTTGATAATTCCCGATATTCCGACTACGACCTACCCGGGGGTAAGCAAAACATTGCCGACAATATTCAGTAATACGTCGACGAGTTCGACACTTCTGACCTCTAAACCCGAAGAAGTGAGTGCTTTGACTGCGAAGAATGTGACGCAAAGCCAAAGTCAAAGTCAGCCAAACATTACATCCAATTATACACTGCTATCAGAGCCGCCTTGGGTTTCGAACAACTCTTCTGTACCCAAGTATTCGCCGGCATTTAAGCGCCGTCAGCTCGAACTGCCCCGAAGTCTATCCCTTTTAAACAATGTATCGCAAGACAGCACCGACTCCTTCGCCCCGACCTTTAGTCGATCTAATTCTATGACAACAATGAGTGGAAATGAATCCCAATTCCAGTTCTCTCTATCGCACAGCAAACCAGTCATTCCTCTAATGCCAGAAACAGCGATCGGTTCGCCAAACATTGATGGCATCAAAAACACGACAAATACGCCATCGATTGAAGAACAGTTAGCTCTTAGTTTCAATGATTCGTATAGACATTCATCAATTCAAAGGAGATATTCGGCCGATGTTTACAATCAAAATAATTCCTTAAAGTTTTCATTAGAGAAGAGGTCTTCAGCCGATTCATCGATGAATATCATATATAAACCACCGATGACTCAGTTGACGCAAAATGAGATTATTTCAAATCAATCTTTAGAAAGAAGTCCAGTTCTGAACAATAAAATATATAATTCGATGACTTTTTTGGAAAGTAAGACAAAGCCCTTAATTACGGAACGGAAAAGCATTTCAACTAATAATAAAGTTTTGGAAAACGATTATTCAATTCACAAAAATATATTTAATTATAATTCAATTTCAGTACAAAATCTCAATTTAAATAACAAATCGGAAGACAATTATCATAATTCAAGCGATAAATTATTTACAAGAAATTTAATTAATTCCGATTATAGTGACGACGACTCATCCACTATAAGCCACAAGACTTCCGAAGACTCTTCGTTAAGAGCTGATGATTCAGCTTCTGATACGACATCCGATTCATTAGATCACACATTTAGTCCGGATCTGATGAGACCTAAAGTTCTTGGAACTCAACTAACGGTTCTCAAGAATCCAATTGAAAGCGAAAAGATTTCAATTAAAAACGATTGCAATTCTGAATCAATCAAAAATTTTAGAGCACTTGTGCAGCATTGGAGCAGTGGAACAGATAATGGCTCTCAAAACAGCAAAATCCTTCCGCCACCTCTGCCCCCAAAGCCTAGCGCCTCCTCCAGTCGAATGCCTCCGTCTCTTATGCCCAGAACTAAAAAACCGATTCCAAACACAGAATCCATTTGTATTGACACTCAAAAGACCAATGATTTGACGTTTTCTTCAAATTTCTCGAATGAAATCAAACAATTGGAGAATACGGTTAAGGAATTAGAACTCAATTCTGAGTTCAATCTCTCGAAGGATGTCGGCTCTGATTCGCTTTCATCTGATAGTAGTTCTGATCAATCGATCAAAAATCCAAACAATTCTAATACTTCGATATCAAGAAGTGTTAGCGATATTTGTAAAGTGTTTGAATCGAATGGAAATGAAAGCTCCAGTTCTAGTAAGTCAACGAAAAGCACTTCTGGTTTGACTTCAATCAAAAATATGTCCGATTTTGAGAATAAAGTTGAAGTTGAAGTCGATGTTGAAGTTGATGACAATGTCAAAGTTGAAGGTGATGTCGAAGTAGATATCGAAGCAGATGTCGAAGCAGATGTCGAAGTAGATGTCGATATAGATATTGAAGTAGATATCGAAGTTGATGTCGAAGTTGATGTCGAAGTCAATGCTGAAGTCGAAGCTAAAGATAAAACTGAAATTGAAGCTGAAGTCGATGCCGAAGAAGTGCCACAAAAAGTTCAAACACCTTCTGAAACAAAGAGTGATTTTAATGAAGACAAGAGTTTAGATGAAATTGATGTCGAAAATGAAAACAATAAATCGATATATAGTGACGAAAAAACGACGGTTTGGGACAAAATCCGTGATAATGACGATTCTGTATTGACTAATCACCAGAGAATGTCGTCCATCGACTCATTGGCCAGTGATTCAGGTGCAAGCAGTTCGGGAACAGTACCGGCTGTTCGATCGCTTGAAATGCGAACCAGTTCTGCGTCTAATTTACGCGATTCCCTCTACGGTTCGGTCTCATCCCTGGCCTCCTCTACGAGTATTATTTCGCCGCAAGAATTGCAACAATTGATAGAAGAGGCCAATCAGTCTTTGGAGAACAATGACAGCAATAGTCATACCATTCAAGTGGTTGTTCTTCACCGCGAATACAAAACGAGTGGAAGTATTGGCATAACTCTCGCCGGGGGTTCAGACTGTGAAACAAAGGAAATTACTGTAAGAGTTGACTTAAGTTTATTTGGCCAGGTTGCTTAATTGTTTGCAATGTTTTAGGTTCACAGAGTTATTAATGGAAGTCTGACCGATAGAGACGGAAGGATCAAGGTAAAAATTAGTAAAAACTTACTCATTTTGATATTTATATATATTGTATATTTAAATAATTAAATAATAGATTTTAATACAATTTATTCTAAATATTAATTAAAATATTTTTAAATTTCTTGTAATTTAACAGAAAGGCGATCGCATTCTTTCCATTAATGGTTTGTTTGATTAAATTTTAATTTAGTTTTGACTTTAAATAAATTAATAAAATATTAATACTTAAACTTTAGGCAAAATACTGAAAGGTGTGTCGCATAAGGAAGCGCTGGACATAATGAAGGCGCCGCGACCTGAGGTCGTGATTGTGTTGTCGAGAGTTAATCTAAGCTCTAATTCGGAGAACGGATTCCATTCACGACAGAGTAGTTCTGATTTGAATGACTCAACGAATGGAACCTCGAATTCATTCAACAGTTTTAGTGACGATATAATGTCATCGATTCCGTTGTCATTGAATAAAGACTTAGAAAACAATTTGGATTCTAATTATAAGATACTTCGCGCAGAGCTTCATAAGGACGTGGCCGGAGTCGGCTTCATATTGGAAGGCGGGAAGGACTCACCCCTAGGCGACCGACCACTACTCATTAAAAGAATATTTAGAGGTTTGACATGAATTAGACTTTTAAACTAAAACTCTCTTTTAGTTCGAAATATATTTTGAGATTAAATCGAAAAATTGTTTAAACTTTTTTAAAAACTATTTTAAAACCAATTTAGAAGTTATTTATAGCTAAAAATAGGTCAACACTTCATACTTTGGTTAAATTGGATAATGATTTTGAGTACAAAAAAATAGTTTAATTTCTCGCTTTTATTTCTAAATTCTAATTTCTTTATATCAAATCTAAATAATATTCAACTAATTTTGTCTTAATGTGGAACAGGAGGGCCGGCAGATAAAGAAGGAACACTTGCAGCCGGAGACGAATTGATAACTGTTAACGAGCATTCAATTGGGAATATGACCCGAACCGAGGCCTGGAATTTCCTTAAAAAAGTACCCGAAGGGCCGGTTGTTTTAGTTGTGAAGAGGAAAAAGTATTGAATGTTTGGGATATTTAATGCAATCATTTACCGGACCGGTAGTGGATATACCGGTTGTGAGAATTAAATGTTGTTTAGAATAAAGGAAACTGTGATAACTCTAATGAAATCACAATAACTTATTATTATTATTATTATTAAATTAAAGCAAATATAGTATACAATAACTCAAAAGTTAAAAAGAGTATAACTTAATTGATTCGGTGATAATGTTAAGTGCATTATATTTGACAAAATTCAGTTTCAAATATCAACAATCAAACTATAATTAAAGTCATTTACATTCAGAGTTATACTAAATAATAATTATCTAAAATAATAATAATATATCGATAAAATATATATAAAATTTTATTAAACTAAACTTAAATATATTAATAACTATTGGAACCAATTGTTATACAACTTTATAACTCTTAAGTCATTCTAATGACAAAGTAATTGTTGTAATATTTTATGGTTTAATATCAATATTATTTTTTATAGTATAAATTTATTTTTCATTTAAATTATTAATATATTTGATAAACGAATATTTGTAATTATTTTTATTAACTTTTGGTAAATTAATGCGAAAATTCCAAAATAGTTATTGTTTTACAAAAATTTTAATTTTTCTCAGACTTTTAGTTTGAGTTTCGCATAAACTTTGATTTGTTTTAAGGTTTTAAGTCTCTATTTTATTAATTCTTTTTTGAAATTATATATTTCTTCATTTGTTTAACTCAAACAGAATTCAAATTCGTTCATAAAATGGGAAATTGTATTGAATTGTGGTTTAAATTAATATAAGATTTTCTCATCTCTAATGTTTTGTCATTAAATTTCATTTATTATTATTATTATTATATAATGTTATAAATCATTGAATATCTTTTGTAGAATTTTATCAATAAATATATTTCAAATAGAACATGCCACTTAAAAAGCGATTTTATTTATAAACCAATATGTGAACAATTTCTAACAATGGAGAGCCTGGTCAACCAAATTAATATTTGCGTTTTTTTTAATTTTCAATCTTTAGATCAAGTCTAAAAATAATTTTCAGCAAATATATCAATTCTCCTAAAAATTATATTTTAAAAAAGTATTTAAATTTAAGCAAAGGTGACTTTTAGCAGTTATTCTCAGTTTCCCAAAATGCCAATTAGATACCAATTTAGATCGATGTCTAATACTGTAAGTCACAATTACTGTAAGTCAAAATATAACTATTCAAACAAATAGTTACTATTTTAAATCGGTTATGGAAACTAAAATAGTATTTTTTTTAAATAAATTAAAATGATTTTTTTCATAAAACTATCCAAGATATTACAGTATGTAATCAATATATGTATACAAGACTAAAAATTATTTTATTTTATTAGACAATTTGTTTTTACATCAATCAAACTTTAAATTAACATTTATTATTCTATTTAATTAAATGTAAACTATTTTACTTTTACACAATATTTGTTAAATTAAGCAATTAACTTTAACAAAATTAAGCAAAAATGATATATTGAGCCAAAAGTGATTGAATAGAAAATGCAATCAAATAATAGCAAAATTATAAAATCGAAAAAATTGGCGAAATATATCCAAAATAAAAATATAAACTTTACTATATTCGACATAGGTTTTAAAATTTTAATAAATTTTAGTTTCAAAACACCAATTACTTATAAGTTGACCTGGCTTGTCGATGCTTTTATGGATTCTCTCTATGTTGTAGTAAACAGTGACTTTAAATGGGATTTTTAAAACTAAATTTAAAATAGCAAAATTTAAATTAGTAATATTAAATATGCTAATGTTGAATATGATGTCATAAATTATGACTCATAATATTTAATATGTCACCTTGAGCGCCCAAACCAATCGACATTATTATTATATTTGACATTAGCATATTCGACATGATCATATTTCAAAATATTATATTAGGCATTAGCATATTTGACATTGTAAAGTTGCAATTTTGTAGTTTTTCTATGTTTTACAAACATAAAAAAACATAAAATTTTTAAAAAGTCAAAAATAGTAATGCTAAAAATTGTAATATGTGATAGTGTACAAGTAAATTGATACCCGCATAACTACATCTGTGAGGAATAATTTTAAAGTCAAGTCGCTATATTAGCGCTCAAGTTAAATTATACTGTACTTATTTTTAGTGTTGTCTATTAATGATACATAAGTAATGTTTCGCATTAATTAATCAATATATTTATAATTTACTTGAGCGCCAATAACTTTAAAATTACTCTTCACAGGGGTAGTAATGCGGACTTCAATTTACTCGTATACACTCACATATTAAAATTCGTAAAAATGATTCATATAGTAAAGTTTGACATCCAAATAAATAAGACAAAGCAATATATTTGAATCAAAACAAACAAACAAAATTTAAACAAAATTAACTACATTTTACACTATAAATGTGATTAAATTTTAACTTGGTACATGTTTTTATTCCATTGGAGACATAATTTAAATAAATCAAAATTAGCACTAATTTGGGAAAAATTGTCTAATTATAACCCAAAAACTAAAAAAAATTGCCGGGGCCTTTGGCGACTGGTAAGTCATAGGCTCCTTTTCGCAGACTAAATTCTAGGGGTAAATAAATTTCAAAATGAGGTGGATTTTTGTCTGATTCCCTTTTCAATACAGCAATGATAAGCCCTTTATATTAGAACCTGTTTTATGAGATATCGTTCTAATGTATTTCAAAACTCAATTATTATTATTAATTTAATCTAACTTATACAAACCAATAAACTATATGATAGTACAATATACTTTGCCAGCTGGCCAGCCATCACCGTGCCAACCACCAAACTCGTATGACCTTGCTCTTACGTTATCTAGTTACTGTATATACTGTATACAGTCGGCGGCAAAATTGTTTTTATGGCTTCAAATCAGTCTATTCAAAGGTGCTTGGTCAAATCAACATTATTTTTTGCAATTATGGAATGATGGAAAGCATAGAACATTAAAAGAAATTTTAGATATTTTGTCTTGGTATTTAATAACAGGTTAAATTCTATTTAGAAAAAATGTGTATGGTTATAAAAAATTTAAAAGCTACAAATTGTTTATCACAAAAAATAACTAGATAAGTGTATTTTTGTTTTTAATTCACCATTGCTTTTTATGATCTAGAAAAATTTTAACCAGTACTCCAACCTTAAAAACATAATGTTTGTTACGCATACAAATTGAATATCCTTGGCAGTTAAAAAAATTTATAATTACAATTTTAAAATATTAATGTTAATTATAATTTTTTAAAAATTAAATATTACTTACCAGGAACATTTTAACAATAAAAACAAATTCTCTATTAAAACATTTTATCTTAAATATAATATAACTCAATATGTATTGTGATTACTCATATGATAATTGGATTAATTAATTGTAATTAGTCTTCGTTTTAGAATTAAAAATTAAAGAATTTTATTTTTGTTGAATTTATATTTTTAGTCATAATTTATTGTCTAAATTACTATTACATCACCAAATATCATAAACGAGAGAAGAAATGAGACTCGTGCCTATATCATATGAGAACTTTCTATTGCTCTTTAGAAATTAGCTATTTATAATATTTATTTAATTTCTCTTTTATAAATAGTAGTGTTTTCTCGAAATTGACTAAAAGTGAAAATAATATTTATTTGGATTTTAATTGCGATTTAAAAACAATTTATATTAAATCTATTTTAAATGAAATCCAATTTATTTTTAACTGATCGTCGAAATAAATTAACTGAAAAAACATTGAAATGTTTTTATTTGTTTACTTTAACAATTCTTGTAATTTTAATTAACTGTTTTAATTGTAACAATTCAATGTATAAATGCAAAAGTTTTAATTGATTAAAAATATTTAAAATGAATATTTTGTGTTTTTACCCGAATTTCAATATTAACCGATTTATGCTAAGGGTATAAAAGTGATCATTTTTCCCATTACTTATTAGTAGGATGTAG
>JAQFXP010003072.1:0-13390 GCA_034693685.1 Belba bartosi | reverse complement strand
AAATTAAAATTAAAATTAAAAAATTAAAAAATTAAAAAATTAAAAAATTAAAAAATTAAAAAATTAAAAAATACAAGAGACGATACACGAGAGACGAGAGACGATACGAGACGAGTCGAGACGTATCAAGGTTAGCCTAACGAGACGCTTGGCCGGGTCTGGATCGAGAATAAACGTTGTAATATTATAATGAATACGACTATTTATTAAATGAGTTGAATTATTATTTTTAAAACTCATTTATAATATAATTATATTATAAATTTTTGTTTAACAATAACTTTAAATTCAATTAACTTTTTTTATAACTTTTATACAATAAATAATTTATATCAAAAAAATTTAAATACAAAATAAAATACTTTAATTCTGTGATTCCTTATTATTTCGTTTTAGATATTTTTAATTTCGTAATGTTTTAATAATTAAAATTTAAAGTTTAGAATTATTATTGTAAATATTTGTTTTAAACTTATAGTTAAAACTTGCTTTTTATTTTAAAAACATGTTCTTATACTCCGGGGTATAAAAACATAAAACCTAAACTAATCTTGTAAGATTATGTTCTAAACTGTGGGAAAATACGAAACATTAAAATTCTTTATATAAAATTTTTTTAGATATTATAAGATTAGTTCATTTACTTTTATTTTATGAAATATAATATAACTTTATATTAAAACTATTGAATTATTTTAGGTAAACTATTCTAACTTGTAAGTTGCATATAAGCATGATGCACGTACAAAATTTTCCTAAACTATAAAACTTCACAATAATAACAATATGTTTTACAACTATTGTAATTATATTATATTATTAGGAATAATTTATTACAAAAATAACAAATTTTCGGAAAAAAACAATTATATTTATGATTTAGATTTACTAAATGATAAATTTATGATAAAAATTTAAATGTTAATATTAATAGCAGCTTAGTCATTAATAAATATTACTTATTATTTTTGTTTATTTAATATGAAATAATTTTAGTAATAGCCAAGATAATTTTACAGTTACTTTATACGGCTTAAAAATAATTCTATTTAATAATTTTTAAGTAAAGTTATAAATATTATTTTTAAAATAAATGTAAATTGTTAACTAGAGATTCTAAGTTAGATTAAAATATTAGTTTGAAAAACAACATAAATTAATAAAAAATTGCAATTTATAGGGGTTATAATTGTAATTATTTTATTTATCAAGACAACAACAACTGTTTTATTCAGCTTTTATTACAGCAACACAAAAAAGTATTTAAGCAGGCAAAAGAATTAAAACTATTCATTAACAATTGCTAAAAAAATTTGTTTAATACAAAATTAAATTTATAGCAATTATAATATAACAAATATATAAAAATGCGTTCTATTGCTATTTTAACAATAATTGTCATCTTTGCTTTTGGTATGTATAAAAAATTAGCATTAAAGTAACTTGATTATTTAAAAATACATTATTTAAAAAATAATAGTTGAACCCTCATTGGCCGACAAAAATGAGAAATCAAAATATCAATTGATTGTTGAAAAAGTTACTCAAAATGCTTATGCAGACAATGGTGGTTTTAAGCAAGGCAAGATTTTTATATTAATTTTTAAAAATTTTAAATATTTTATTTTTAAAATATCTTTACAGGACATGCTGCAAACAATTCAAAAGTAGATTGTTGGATATGTAATAATCCTTGCTCACATATCTATTGCTGCAATGACGGTTGGCCACAATGTTGTTTAGTTAATGGACAATGCATGTGTTGTCGTCGTTGAATTACTTAAACTTAAACTTCATTATGTTCAAGTTTTATTTTATAATAATCTAGAAACTGATTCTATCTCTGTTTGTACTTTATTTTTTTTTTGAAAACTATTTTTTAAATTTAAACAAAAAGTAATTTTTATAACAATTATGTTTAATACTGTATTATTTTGATTATTTTGTTTTATAAAAATGCCTAATTTGACAAGTTTCTTTTATTTGTACAGACACGTATAAAAATGTAATATGTTATTCAAAGTTTAATTGTTTGAAATAAAAAATTAAATAATTAGTAAAAATAATAATTTATTATTATTAAATATATTTATAAATAAATAAAAATTTAAATTTATTTTAAGTGTATCAGTTTATATACTTTTGATCTAACTTTTCAGTTTTAAATTTTATTTATTAAAATTTAATTGAATAATATGTGTGTTAAATATTTAATCAGCTGGAGTTAACTTAATGGTTTTAGATGGGAAATTAGCCAATATTCTGATTAGGAAAATTTATATTTACTCACTCAGCATTTGGTCTGTGAATAAGCACGGTCCATTAACAATTTGCTGATCGCCAAAGTTCTGCTTTTTGGGGTTTTTTGTTCATAGTTTCTGGAATTAGTATTTAAGACAATTTTGATAAATTAATTAAATACTTTATAAACACATTTTAGATCAAATCTTTTACCAATGCTTTTTTAATAATAAACTTGAGAGCACCAAGTTCGTTATCTAAATAGTTTAAAATTAATAATGACAATATTTTAAAATTTTTATAATTAAAAAGTTTTAAAATTTAGCAAAAATCAAGCAAAATAGAATAATATCACAAGTGTTTTTTAAGTCTTATTATAATTAAAATACTATGAATAATTCAAATTCCATTAATAATTATAATAAGGTATATTAATAGCAATTATAAGTAATTCAAAGTATATTGTATAGATTTTAGATTAAACTCGTTTTATTTCTAAGTTGAAATAATGTTTTATATTATATTTAAAATTACTTATTATTAGTAAAAATTAAAATATAAATATAATATATTAATATATTAATTAAAATATAAAGTAATTTGTAAAGTAATTTGTAAAGTAACTAATCTAGATATGTTCGGGGAATTGTTTTTTATTTTGGCTCATTTTAAGAATTTTTTACTTATAATTAATAAAATTAGTCCTTTTTTAAACTTTTATTATTATTTATACAATAAAAATAAAAATAGAGATAAATTAGTAATAAAGATTGCATTGAATTACTTAATTAATTTATCAATTTAGACAAAAATATGTTCAATCAAGAAAACAATGCCGCTATGGGTGTTAAACAAATTAAATGTTTAACAATTTATATATTTTTACTAAAAAATCTGTCGGGTTTACATTCCATTAATTTGAATAACTCAACAAGTGAAAATATAATAAATAAAACTCAAATTGAGTTACAGTCTCTAAACATAAATATAACGCAAATTAATGAAAAACATATTAATCAACCGTTAAATACAATAAACTGTAATTCAAATAACGACTGTATTATAGCCGAAGATCTAAACCGGATTTGTGTCGAAAGTGTCTGTCAGTGCTTTCCAGACCACAAATGGGGAAAAGAGTCTAATCTATGCGAATATAAGACCTGTTTTAATGAGAAGGACTGTCAGACATATGACCCGAACCGGGAGTGCGACCGAAACGGATATTGCGTTTGTGCCAACGGTTTCGCCGAAGACGACAACAACAAACTGTGTATTACTTCCATTGTTTCAAAGCTTTGGTTTTCAATTCAGATATCGGTTTCAATATTCGTTCCAATAGTTTGCATACTTTTGGCCGCTTTGATGCTCTATAGGGAGAAGAAACGCAATCTAACTATTATTCGACTTTTGCCTATTAATAAATAATTCAATTAAAATTTAAACAAGTTTTTTTTTTAATTTATCAAGGTTATATTTTTGTTTTTGTTATAATTTTAATATTGTATTTAACTAATTGATTTTAATAATAATTTATAGTAACTTGTTGTATTTAAATTTTTAATAGCAATTATTTTCATAATTTGTGTGAAGTATGATTAATTACAAAAGAATCTATTTAAAAACCTATTAATGGTTTAATTTATTTATAATTTTTTAATTAACAAAAAAAAATTAAAAACCTGTTTAATACAAATTTTTAGAAAGTCGGCCGGTCCAGGGGGTCAAAGAAAAGAATTTTTAAAATGCTAAAACCATTATATAATTATAACGATATTTAACTAAGGTTAAAATAAATTTAAACTGAATTTAACATTAATTTATGGAAAATGTTCGAATTTTAAATATAAAATTAAACAAATTTGCCGCCCTCCTTTGATGGCTGACAAATAAAAAAAAAGTTATACCTTTTGGCACCCCTGATTCTACAGTATAAACATAAATGTTAAACACATATTAAATTTAAAACTTTGATCTTATAATTGTTTTACTAAATAGATATAAAAAACGACGCAAACATATCAGTATTAAAAGCTTAAAAGTGTTGATTAGTTTTTTCCATTCTTTAACACAAATAAAAACAATTTATTTGCATTGTTCTACAAGAAGAAAAGCGTGCTAGTGCAAATTGTTGCAATTATTGTAATTGTTAATTAACAGTAAAAACTAAACATTTTTAACTTTTAATATGAGTCATTAAATACGAATAATAACTTTTTTGCAATAATACAAATGTTTAAACTAACTATTATATTACAGTTTTGACAAAAATTTAGTCCAAAATGTAGTGCAATTGTATCTAGATATAATTGCACCTTGATCAGAAACTTATTTACAATTGCGCGCAATTGTAAGCGGCGTAAGTCAGTACTTATTTTGCTTTAATATATGTATGTGTTAGTGAAAAAATAATTAAATTATCTCATTTAATTTGTTTGTAATTTTGAAATTTATAAACTGTATGAAAGTATTGTATTTTTGAATGCGCATAACTTTTTAATGTTTTAGTTACAAAAAAATATTTTAGACATCTTTCTATTATTTCATATGCTTTTATCATTATTTAAATTATTTTAAAAAATAAACATTTTTTCAATTTTCCGCCAGCTTCTTTAGAAGTAATTTATAAGTTTATTTTTAAATTTATAATTTAATCTTTAACATAAAGTTTTACCGATTTAATTCAATAAGCATGTTGATTAAATCAAAAAGTATTTCTAAAATTAATGTTGGGAGTGTTAGCCAGTCTGTAGGTTAACCATTAACGAGAGCAATTGGAAGAGCAAAGGTAACCCAAACCCAAGCCCAGACATTCAGGAAATAGCCGTAATAATTATTGAAAGAGTTGGAGTATTTAAGGCAGATTTATACAGATCTGCGGTATTACCTTCATTGCAGACACATTGACCATCATATGAATTACAGTTTCTGAATGGATCTCATCTGGACGTACAATTCAAACTGACACAAAACAGGCTAATCTTACGAGACGATTTTTTAAACCCAATATATGTATTCTTGTAATTCGGTTTACATCCACACACTTTGTTCACACAAACCGAATTAATGTCATTACAATCCCAATCTGACGAACTGTGAGTGGTCTAACAAAATAATATAATCTTTGCGCACATTTAGTGAAGACAACACATTCTGCACTTCTGGCCTCTCAAACAAACATATGATTTGACTAGTGGTCAGTTTCTGGCGTCTAAGTGATCATCAGCAGTGATCATCTGGACAATTTTGAGTAAAGTGTTGGTTCCCTTTCAAATGATTGGTAACACTATGTTTGTGCCAAATATATCTATTTATTTATTACTACTGTAGGAGTTATTAATGAGATTTGTAATCAAAACTATTATAGCTTGTTATTTATAAATTATAATAGAAAATATTGTTTGCAATTATTTGAATATAATTTAAATATAAATAATTAAACAATTGAATCAGTTTTGGAATATTTTAAATGTCTAAAACGCATCTAGGTAGTGGTGAGTTTTAAGTTTTATATCTCAATTATTATAAATTAATTAATTATTTTGATAAATAAATTAATATTTTAATAAAATCTTTAGAATTGTGCGCAAAATTAAATTCAAATAAATTTCTACTTTTAGAAAAATTACTTTTTAACTTGATCTTTTTTGATTCGCCTTGTTTAAGTGAAAATAATTTAATTGAACAAAAAATAATAAAATAATCCTGCTAAATCAACTAAACAGCAAATAAAAGAAATTAATTTTTAAAGTCAGTTTTAGAAATTAATTTATTTTGAATAAAAATTCATATTAATTCTTGTAAATCTAGAAATAATTACACATTTTAATTTTAAAATAAACGTGAGCAATTTGAAATTTAATTTTTATATGCTTAATTTACTGCACATTAATAAGCATGTTGGTTAAATCAAAGATTTTAAAAATTACTGTTGAAAGTGTTGACTAGTCTGTGGGTTAGGGTATTGGCCGTTGTTAACCAATATTGGATTAAAAGTGTATTGTTGTGCCATTTGTGGGTAATTAGTATTGGCATAGAGTGGCTGTGGCTGAGGAATGGTAATAACGGTCGGCTGTGCGGACAGTCTTTTACTCCTACTTCGACACAATATAATACCAATAACGAGAGCCACGGGAAGAGCAAAGGCGACCCAAACCCAGGCCCAGACATTGACGTAATTGTCGTAATACGGATTTGAATCCGTATAACTGTATTCGTATTCGCATTTACGGCCATTAGACCAGTTCTCGCTATAACCGTCATAACAAACACAACTTCCGTACGAACAGTACCTGTTTGGGTCCCAATTTGTACCGCAGTTTGCATACGAACAATACGATACTCTTTCACACGACTTGTAATATTCATCATAGTAGTAATTAGGTTCACACCTACACTTGCGATCTATACATACCGTATAACTGCCATAACAATATGAAGAACAATATTCGCCGTTTCCGCTTTCTCTCGATTCAATTGATTTGCTGGTATTGATCTTATTTGACGTAACGGTATTTGTGGAATAAATGTTAATTATTAGTAAAACTATTGACAACTTTTTTGAGTCCATTTTTAAGAGTATTATTTGCAATAATTTATTCCTTAATTAGTCGTCTCTTTAAGTTTTAATTGTGTTTTACTTGATTTCACAAAATAATTTTTATAAGTATAATTAATAAGATTTGCGATATATAATATTATTAGATAATTTTTATTGTTAAACTTTAGTATTACATTATTTTTGAGCATTAGTAACTTGCATAAAACAATACCAGTTTATTAAGTTAAGAGTTTTAGAAATTTATATATTGCTAGTTAATCAAAATTATCTTTGAAAATTTTAATTAATTTTTATTAATTTAGAATCTAAATTAAATGTTAGATAATTAATAAAATTTATCCAAAAATATAATAAATGAATAATAAATAAATAAATAAAATACTTTGAAATATAAACTAATACCAATAAAACTCAATTTTATTATAAAAAGTACAATTTTGTATACTTATAAATTATAAGTTATAATGCTGTAATTATTTTAAATTAAAATATTTTAAAACGCTTGTATTTATGGATTATTTTTCAAATATGTTTGGTTATTGTTGACCGGTTTGTGGGTTAAACTGATTAACATGAGAGTTGAGTTAACATTAGCATTGACTAACTGTGCTGATGGTGGACCAACGGCAATAATGGCTGTGATGCCAGTAATTTACGTCTTCTAATCATTATAGCCGTAGCGCGAAGTATAACAATTGGCAGAGCTATACAGATCCAGATCCACGACCAGACATGAATTGATGATTTGTTTGAATATTTGTTTCTATGTTCGTAAGAATCAGTGATCACTTGATATCCGTATTCGCATTTCCGACCATTATTAGGGTTTTCATAATAACCCTGGTCACAAACACAGGTGCCGTTCAAACAATGTCTGAAGTTATCCGGTTCTATACCACAATTAGCATTCGAACAATAATACACGGGTTGACACAATTTTATGTTTGAGTTATACTCATAATTTGGTTCACACCGACACACGTTATCGATACAAACCGAATTCGAGTTAATACAACTCACATATGTTGTACAATACTCTTCACTTTTTTGTTTAATTGGTTTGCTATTATTGCCAGCATTTGACTCAATAGTATATATCGAATAGATATTAATTAAAAGTATAATTATTGACCATTTTTTAAAATACATTTTTTGCATTTATTTATTTGTTCTCTTTGTATATTTATAAGTACGCAGAAATTTATTTAAATCTCACAAATAAACCCGAATTAGCAATATTTAAATAATGTTTGAGATTAATATTAATATAATTTTTATTATTTTTTAGATTAAATGTAATGTATTGTAATTTTATGGGTTTATTACGTTAAGAGTTGTTTTTTTCAAATGTATTGATAATATTTATCACGGTAATATAAATATAAAAGTATAATTTAATAATAAGTTTTTAAAATTTTATATTGATTCGTTCAAATATTAAGTGTTAGTGAGTTTTATTTTACTGTTTATTTACAAGATATTTGCATGAGCTTACAAGCAGGCTAAGGAGATCTTGCAAATTAATTGTTTTGTTTTTGTTAATAAACAGTAAAAAAGCTAACTAACACTTTTGAACTCTTATTACTTTTAAATTACTGATTATAATTGCAATTAAAGATGAAAGTTTAATGATTATTATTTATATAGAGTCTATATTATAGACTAATCATATGAACAAATTTTAGTTAGAGTTTATTACTAATATTAATATAATTTCTTTTTATTAAGCACAAACTTAAATAAATACATATTAATATTTAATTTTTATTAATTAAAATTTATAATTTAAAATAATAAGAATGCGCATCTTTGTTAGCCAAAAATATTTTTTATTTTTGTCTTGCTTGGTGGCCGGACTGTTGGCAGGTTTGATAGTTGCTGAGAAGGCCGAGCTGTTCACTTTCCTGAATCAATGGCGGATACCACGAAGTTTGTTCATCTGTTTCAATCAGCTCCGGATCATTTATAACCAATTTTGGATAATTAGTTTTGATGCGTTTGGAATGTGCTTGCTCAAACTGCGTATAGGGCGGGGGTGCGGGTGCGGTCAGTCTGACACGTCTTCTAAAACACAGACCGACGGCAACAGCAATAGCAATAAGTATAGCAATTAAGTACCAGTGCGACGACCAGATCCTTACATAAGTGTATTCGCATTTCCCGCCATTAGACCAATTCTCGCTATAGCCGTCATTACAAACACAGCTTCCGTGCGAACTGTATTCATGAGTGCAATGTCGGTTTGGGTCCCAACTCGGGCCACAATTTCGTGACCAACATTTGGGCACGAGTTCACACAACTGGGTAATACTGTTGTACTGAAAACCAGGTTTACATCGACACAAGTTGTCCACACAAACTGATTGCCGATCGGAACAACTGTCGTCTGAATAACAATATTTGCCGATTAACGAACCACCTCCACTTATCAGGGTAGTTTTATATCCCATTGTACTTTCGTAGTTATGACCTTTTGTAGTGTCTGTAGTGTAGTAATAGTTATATTCGCATTTTCGGCCATTAGCCCAGTTCTCTCTATAGCCTGAGTTGCAAACACAGGAGCCGTAAGCCGTGCAATGTCTGTGCGAGTCGTAAGTCGGACCGCATTTTTCAGGCGAACAAACCGACACTATTTGACACCGATTTGCATACCATTCATAGGTATACTCGGGTCTACATCGACATACGTTGTCAACACAACGCGAATAAGTGTCAAAACAGTTGGAGTCGGCGCTACAATACTGTCCAATCGCTCCATTACCTTTATCTCTTGGATTATATGTTTGCGTCGGTTCGTACGTCTGTGTCGTCTCATAATTATGAGTGTATTCGCATTTACGACCATTAGCCAAGTTTTCGATATAGCCGGCATCACAAACACACTTATCGGCCACACTGTTCCAACTGCAATGCCTGTGTGGGTCCCATTCGGTGCCACAAAGCGCTTCATTGCAAGCGCTCGTTGGTTCACATGACCCGAAAAAAAGGTTAAACTTTGAATCGGGTTTACATCGACACACGTTGTCCACACAAACCGAGTTTCTATCGGTACAACTATTGTCCGAATTGCAGTATGCACCAATCTCTCTATGTGCTGGTGCAGCAGTTGTTATTTCATACTTGCTAGTTTCATACATTCTGGCTACTTTATATGTATTATCAAACTCACATTTGCCCCCATTAGTCCAGTTCTGGGTATAGCCTGTGTCGCAAATACAGGCGCCGTATGCACTGTATTCCGTGCAATGCCTGTGTGGGTCCATATAATGACCGCAATTAGCGGTCGAACAAACCGATACTTTTACACACGAATGGCTGTCAAAGCTGTACTGATAGTCGGGTCGGCAGTGACACACGTTTATACAAACCGTGTGTTTGTCTTTGCATTTATTGTTTAAATCACAATATTCTCCAATTATTCGAACGCCTTCAGTGCTTGGCGCGACCTTCCTGGTTATTTTATATACCTGGCCATCTAAATTCTTGTGAATGGACTCACATTTTTGACCATTTGTTTGATTTTCTCTATACCCAATGTCGCAAACACACCTTCCGGTCCAACCATATGACGTGCAGTGCCGGCGAGAGTCCCAGAGCTGACCGCAATTAGCTTTCGTACATTCGGCCACTCTTTCGCATGAATTCCATTTAGATGTATAGTTATAATTGGCTTCACATCGACAAACCCTATCCACACAAACCGAGTGAATACGACAGTCAAGATCTCGTTGACAAGAATCTACACTCAATCCCCATATCCTTTCACCCGATTCTGTATTAAATTCCACATATGATTCAACATTATATATGAAATACGTATTAAACAATAATATAATTATTGGCATATATTTTGAATTCATTTTTGAATTTTTCTTTTGTGAATTTTTTTCTTAAATAAAACTCTTTTTGTTTTTTACAACTGTTTTATACAATCTTTACACAAAACACAGAAACCAGTTATCAATAAAATTTAGTAATTTTGAGATAAAACTAATATAAATGTAAATAGTATTATAACTAGGCAAATAAAAAATAACTTCTAACTGGCCTAAATCTTTTTCGCCAATACACATTTTGCCAAACCAATTTCTTGCACAAAATAACAATTTATATTTATTTAAAGATTAAAAATAAATATAACTTTTTTAATTAAAATATTAATAATACAAATACAATACAGTATTTGAAAATATAAATTAATACAATTAAAACTTTATCACAAATTTTCTTATAATCCCTTTGATTGTAAACTTATCAAAAGAATTTGAGAGTAAAGTATAAAATGTTTGACTTAATTCAGAAATACTTTTGGCGAAATGTATTTATTTTTGTACTAAATGGATATTGGCGAGTGGATTTAGGCCAGTTGAGATTAAATTAAAATTCAGAATAACAGCATGAGTCATTATACAATTATAACATTAAATTTGTGCTTTGCTTTACTGCAAAATAAAATTAAAATTAAAAATGTAAAACCAGCTACAATTATTAAAATAATTTATACATGTAATCAAAATGTGTTTATTAATTTCAAAAAAGTTTTTTTTAAAATAAAACTTTAAAAATTAATTAAGTTACATAAAAACATAATTACATAAAAATTAATAAGATTATCTTTTTGAAAAATTGCAACATGTATATTAATCTCGTTTAAGTGATTTATTTCTTATTGCATAAAATTGAAATTGTATGATAAGACAAAATAAGAAAACTTTTAAAAATTTAGCAATGTTTTGTTCAAATTCTTTTTTTAAAATAAAAATTTCTGATTTCTAAATTATCACCATTAATTTAACTAATCAATATTAAAAGTTTGGATAAATGTCTTAAAATTAGAAAAATTGGGCCATCGGCAATTTTTTCTATATTAATTTTAGATGTCTTATCATTTTATCTAATCAAATACCTAGAATTTTATGCATTTGAAATAAAATTACTCGTTTCTTTGTTTTGTTTAACTAAACAATTTAAAAATATAAATTATTTCTAATTTAGCACCTGGACAATTAAATTTGGCAAAATTCAAAACGGCAATATTAATTAATTCTTTACTTATAATGATTTTATTTTGGTGCCTACAGCAATTTGAATAACCATTATCAAAGCGACCTAATTATAAAAATTTATGTCAAAAAATTGAAGCGTTATTTTTGTCTTGGTCATCTGAGTAACTAATGTTTATTCGCATACATCGTGTGTTTATTGACATTTATTTTAATTCACCATTTATTTAAAACTCAATAACTCACTTAAAATTGTAACAATTTGTTTGGAAAGTTAAAAGTGGCGTCTAATTGGCTTCTAGAACTCTTCTGACATTATTATTTTTAAAAACATTTCTTAACAAACAAAATAATTTTTTACTTTATGTCCTCGGCGTTTAGAAAGGTTATTATTTAAATATTTTTTATTACTTTTAATATATATAAAGAATTAGACTTTATATTTAAAATTTAGACACAATTTTTATTTAATTTTAAATTACAGTTTAATGAAGATATAATATTAATAAATAATTACTATATTTTTCTATAAAATGACAGTTTATATTATATCTTATTAATAAAAACTGTAATTTTTTAGAATAATATACTGTAATTTAAAATTAAATAAAAATTGTGTCTAGAATTCAAAATTATTAATTAAGTAAGCTAGTTAGTTAAGTAGTATAATTAATACAAATTATTAAACAGAAACCCCACTAAACGCCCCCATTGGCGGACATAATATAAAAATTATTTTGTTTGTTAAGAAATGTTTTAAAAAATAATAAGAATTATGTAAATTGCCGTGGACACCAAAAATAAAATTATAGTTTTAATCAATTTAAATTCAAATAGTTTTTGGATTTAATTATTAATTTTAATCTACTGTATATTCTGCGCGAAATTAATTAATTTAATTGTACTTTTTGGTATTGTATTTTAGGGTAGTTTTGAATCTAACTTGTAAGTTAGCTTTATACTTGATGAGTCATCAATGATGAAAGATGAGACGGGTTTATAGCTCTCAACATATAGCCGGGTTTGTCAGCAAACTAGATTTACAGTATATACCAGGTTAAAATATTCAATTACATAATAATTTTTTTTTGTAAGAAATATTAGTTAAATTCTAGATTATTTTACAAGATAATTTTTATTTAAAGTTAATATATAAATTCAACTTAAACGATGTTTTTTACTTTATAGTTTTTATCTCAAATTAATATTTAAGAATTATACAAGTAAAAAAACATTTATTCGCTTGCTTAAAATATTTTAAAATGTGCCTTTCTGAATATAACTAAATACAAATTAATTTAAATAATCACAACATATGCAAATCAGATATTAGCTTAATATAATTCTTATGTAGATTATAATACAATTAAAACTAGATTAATTTTTAAATTTACGTCTAAAAATATAATCAAAAAAATTCTTTTTATAATAAATTTATTAGCACATTCTTAAGAATATCTTAACCAGGGCTTGTGAAGGTCGGCCGATTCAGAGGGGGAAATCAGGGTGGAAATTTTCCCCAAAATTTTGGCCAAAAACCTAGGGGGGGATCAGGGGAGGGATTTTTCCAAAAACGCTCAAAAAACCT
>JAQFXP010003071.1:0-13391 GCA_034693685.1 Belba bartosi | reverse complement strand
ATTTTGTGGAATTTAAAATATTCCAAGTAAAATATAAAAACATATATATAACAATTTTTAAAACTTGATTTATTTAAATTAAATAAATTTTTAAAAGAATTAATCTAATTAAATTAATATTATTAAATTAATTTAAACACATTACATTTTAAATTTGATTTTATGATATAATTATATTTTATTATTTAAATTTTAAATTTAAGTTGTATTTAAATATATTTAAAAACATTTAGTTATTTTCAATAATTTTTAATTATTTAAAATTCACTAACATTTTGTATTACTAATTATGTAACATTACTTTGAAATGAGCAACTCCATTTACACATTAAAATTTCAACCAACTTAGAAATTGTCACATTAACATTTATAATTTCATTAAATTATCAATTAAAATTAATTGTAATTAATAAATGAAATTATTAAAACTATAAGGCATTTATACTGTACGAGCAAATTCAAATCAGTATTAAACATTATGGTTAATCTTGGTTTTAATAAATAATAAAAACCAAACATATTAGTTTAATTGTATTGAATTAGATATACAAATAAATATTTACTAAATATAGTATTAAACTTATTTTTGTCAACGAGTATGGCACAATAATTTAAAAAATAAAATATAAAATGAGTAATACTGATAAGTATAATGATAATCTTTATTGGATTATTTAAAAAATAAAATTAAAAAACAAAATAATTAATAAAATTTTATATAGATTTTATTTACAAATTTTTATTTAATTTATTAAAAAATATATTTATATAAAATTTTTATTTGTTAAAAGAGTTTCTGCATAAATTAAAATAGTTTAATTTAAATTTTAAAACTATAATAAATAATTAATTTTATAACTATGTAATGCATTAATTAAAAACATTTTAATTTGGTAAATCTAAATCAAACGTTTATTTAATTACTTTTAATTATTAATTTTTAAAGTTAAATTTAATACATTTTCTGATTTATAATATTTATATACAACTTATAATTAATTATAATTATTTAATTTGGTCAATTTTGACAATATACATATTAATTTAATTAATTGATTTTAGATTATAAAATTCTTCTGTTGTTTAAAAGAATTTTATTTTTTGCTAATTAAAAAAATATTAAATTTATTAATGCAAATTTAATTTATAAATGAAAAAAATTGTAGAAATTTGATTAATAAATAATATTTTATATTATAAAATTTATTTAATTCAAAGAGAACTCTTAAACGTAAATTAGTTTTTGCAGTGTTATTAATTGGTTTAATTATTTTAATTATACAAAGTATAACAAATTAAAAATTTATATAATTAAAATAATTTTTTTATATTTAAAATTTTTAAACACTAATTAAAAATAATTATTTATATACCAAGAATATTTATTTAAATGTAAATGTTTGTGTAATTATATTTTTATTTTACTGGATGCATTTCCAAATATAAATATTGATTACGTAATAAACTAAAAATTAGCTTGATTCTCAAATAGTAACATTTAGCAAATTTTCTGCGATTTAGGTTTCTACTTTGATTAAATAAATTTTAATTAGCAAATAATGCGTAAAAATTGTTTAATAACAATATATAATTTAGATATTATTGAAATTAATAACAAACAGTATAGCAATTGTAAAAGTAAATACAAAATTATTAACAAGACCAACAGTGTTATATTAAATAAAATTAGTTATTAAATAATATAATTGAAAATAAATTAAAGTTTTTAAGTATTATTTCCAATAATATAAATATAAATTAAATAATACAAGTAATTCATAAAATGTTTTTTCTGGCTTACTTAATGATTTATTTCTTCCATAACCGCTTATTTTAACTTAGTCATAGAACTATACTTGTAACCATTCAAATGATTTTTAAAGTTTAATTAAATTATTTAAAATAAAATATTAAACCATTTTAGATTTATTTTGTATCCAATATTTTAAATAATTAAATTTAAATGTCCATTATTTTTATTCTATTTTAATAATTTTTTTAATTTGATTAATTTTAAAGTGTTTTAAATTGTTTTCAAAAACATTCTACATTTTTCTCCCCAAACTATAGTCGTGCTAAATTTATACACATAAACACCACTATATTATTTAATTTCCTAATAGCATACGACATGCATATTAAGAGGCCTTTCATTAATTTTATCGTTCGTATTTTTTGAATAACTTTTTAATGAATAAAGATAATTTAGTTCTGTTAAAACTATATAGTAGTTATATATTGACGAAATTTTTTATTAGAAAAAAATTGGAACTAGTCACTTGATTAAAAAAATAACATGTATATTCAAAATGCACTAGTAGATATTTATAGTATTTATAGTACTAGTGCATAAATAGATAGAGCTATTAATTCAATTGGTTATTTGTAAAGATATAATAACTAATTAAATGAGAAATAAAAATTTTAATTTAACATCAGGTTTAGTTTTTATCATAACTCAAAATTTTGACAAAAAATTTAGTGACACTCAATAAAATTAAAATAAAGTATATTTTTATTGCTCAATTTATTCAAGTTTTAAAGTACAATAGAAAATATTAATTTTAATCAAATTTTATATTTATACAAGCAAAAATAAATCAACATTTTAATTTTTAAAATATATTTTTTAAATTTCATCGAAATAATATTCTTCATTGACAGAAATAATTTGTTCCCAAACCCGTGGTAGGTTAGATGTTCCAGTAAGAGTATGATTAGCGTTCAAATAGTCAATAATTTTTTCAACAACAGCTTCTAATTCTCTAGTATTATCAAACCTTCTCTCTTTGTATGGTCTTTTGATTTTTTGAAACACTTCTCTGTCTAACGGATTAAAATCAAAAGACCAAGCAGAGTAATTTAAAATTTCCCATCCCATTTCATCTTGAATAAAACTTATTGTTCTTCCTTCAGTGTGCCATCTAGCTCCATCCATTAATATGATTGGGATTTTACCCGGCATAGTTTGTTCAACGTATGGTTGAATTGTCTTATTTAAAAATCTTATAACAGTATTTTGAGTCCATCTTTTACCAACATTAAGACAATTATATTCTATGATTTAATCTTGTTTTACTGCCATGATTAGATGTCTGCTCCATGGTTCCCCAAATTGCGCAACTCGTGTTCTCCTCTCCTTCTCTACTCAGCAGCTTAATTAGGATTTAGTGAGATGTAACATCTCCATACTGTCTCATTAAATGCAATATTTGCCCAAGCATTTTGCTATCCCGTCGAAACCAACGTAAATTTTTTTGTGCAGCAGCAACTCTTTTTCTCTTATTTTCTTCAGTTAATTCATGGGGTACCCATTTTGCTGCAATTATTTTATAACCCAATGTTTTAAATATTCGAGAAACACTAGCTGATCTTATGCTTAGTTCTATACTTAATTCTGAAACTGTCCAATCTATTCTAATTGACATCATATGCTCAATTCCATCTGCATGACCTTAATCTGTTGCTGAAAGTGGGCGATAATTTTCACATTTTTGATTAGAGGTGTCAGTTCGATTTCTTTCTGAAAATTCATTATAAAACCTGCTTTTGTGAATAGATCTCGTTTTTGCTTAAGACTCTTTTGAGCCTTCTTGTTACTTCTAAGCAAGATACATTTAAAACCACAGATATTGCAATAAATGTTTGTTGATCTTGAACTGTTAAATGAAGAGAAGAACGAGTTGCATTTGTTTTGATTTTGAGGATTTCAGAAACCAAATGTGCTTTACAAGTATCTAATATAATAAAATTTAAATTAATTTTAAATATTTCTTTTATTATTAAAAAATTACCTAAATCATCTTCTGAATCATTGTTATTTCCATCTCTTGGCTCACTTGTTTAAGACACATTTTAACGAAAAATTAATACAAATAAAATTAATAGCGCAATCATATTGAAACACATTTTCACAGTATTAAAACTTAAAGTTACAGTTATATAAATCTTAAATACAAATATTTTTCACAACTGTTTTTATAGTCTTTTTTCGAACGTCTTATTGAAATAATTTTAAGCAATAACAAGTTTATCAAAGTAAAGTTTAATAAAAAAGATTTTAAATAAATTTTTGTTGTGTAATAATCCTTGAATTTGTTTCAATAACATTTTTAATAAAAGTATTTATTATAAAAAAAGCAATAATTTTTAATCTAGTCATAAATATTAAAAAATTCATATATTTAAACATATTTTAAAAAGTAAAATTTTTATTATTTTGTCATTATTACAGATTAACATAAAAATAAAAGATTCATATGACGGCTATTTGAGTTAAGTGTTAAAAACAACTTTTTATTAATTTTTTCAAGGATTTTTGAAAATCGAATAGAATTTGTGTTAATTTTTGAGTTATAATAAAAACTAAACCTGATGTCAAATTAAAAAATTTTTTTGTCATTTAATTAGTTATTTTGTCTTTACAAATAACCAATTAAATTAATAGCTCTATCTTATTTAGTTTTCAAAAAAACTAGTGCATTTTAAATATACATGTTATTTTTTTAATCACGTGACCAGTTTCAATTTTTTTTAATAAAAAATTTTGTCAATATAAAACTACTATATAGTTTTAACAAAACTAAATTATCTTTATTCATTAAAAAGTTATTCAAAAAATACAAGCGTCAAGATTAATGAAAGGCCTCTTTACATAATTTTATAATTATAAAAAATATTTTAAATTAATTATTTTTATAATAATAGAATTTTTTTGATGGCATTTAATTTTAAAAAATTGAATTTTTTAATAAAATTTAAATTAATAGAATAATTTAGATGTGTATTCGATTGAGATTAACTGAACATAATACAAATTTTAAAATCTTAAATTATTATAACAATGAATTAGAGTTTATTTATTTTATTTTGTATAGTAAAAAAACTTTTAAACATCTACTTTTATCAGTAAACGTAAAATATTTTATTTTATTTAGCAATTTTTTACGCTAAACAATATTAAATTTTTAATTTTAAAGACAAATAAACTAAATAGTTTATTTATAATTATATTCGATTTTTTATTTATATTAAAATCAACTTTTGGTTTTGTCTAAATATTACAAGTAGTAAATTAATCTAAAATAACATTAAATTTTATAATAATTTGCAAAAATAAATAAATGGATTCTAATAACAATTGTCAGAAACAAACTTAATTATTATTATTTTATTGTAATAATTTTTAATAACTTAACTATTTAATTAAAAAAAAATTTAAATTAAAATATTTATAATTGTTTAATTAAATAAAAAATTTCATAAACATTCTAATTTTTGAACAAATTCAATAAATATATTTATATGAAATGTTACATAAAAACATTTACGTAGTTATTTGTTTAATAGATCTGTTTTTCTATTCAATAAATCTTATAATTTTTATTATATTCGAATTAAATACTTTTATAATTAATAATTTTTTTGTAAATAAAATAGTTAAATATTTTAGCACAATTATCTTAAATAAAAAACACTAATTTAAAATTGTATTGTTTCCGCGCGAATGAGGATTTTTTTAAATGTAGTGAAAAAATTTAAAATGAAAAATTATTTAAAATGAAAAATTATTTAAAATTAAATACAAAAAAAATAAATTATTAAATTAAAATATTGATTTTTATCTACAAATTTTTAACTGAATAGTTAAATAAAAATTTTCTTAAACATTCTTATTTTTGAAATAATTGAATAAATATATTTATATGAAATATTACTTTTAAAAAATATACGTGTTTATTGTTTAATTTATCAATTTTACAATTCTATATAAATATTTTTAATAAATAAATTAATTGAAAATTTTAATAAAATTATTGTAAATAAAAAACATATAGTTATATTATTTAATAATTTATATTTTTCTGAATTCGATTTTCAATAACTTTTTAATTTAGATTTTTTAACTACATTTGAAAAAATTCTTTCTCTCACTTTTCTCCAAATATTACAAAAGTATATAATTGTAAGTATAAATAAATATATATTATGTTAATGTTACAGTTTAATTATCCACACCAATTTAAAACTAATTTATTATTATTTTTAATAAGAAAATTAAAATAATCTTGTAAATTATTAATAATAAGTTATTATACAATTCATTTCAATGCTTTTTATGTACAATTCATAATTTACAAATTAGTAGAATTTTTAAATTAATTATGCTATTTTTATATGTAATTAATTTTAAATTATTTATTGCAAAATTTTTTTTATATAATTTTTTTAACTAACACCGATTCGGATCTAAGTGTGGTGAATGTTCTTGATAAATGAATATAAATAAATAAAGATAAAAATTTGTCTGTTATATTTTCGAAAAATTTATTTCCGAATTAACAGAAATTCCGGAGTTATAATTAAAAAATTAAATTGCTCTTAAATAGATTGAATTGTATCATTCTGTAAGCTAAAGAATAAATTGAAGTCTAAACACCATTTTAATTTATTTTAAAGTTACAATATACGAAAAACTTATATTTATATATATTCAATAATTTTAGTCTAAAAATTTACAATTTAGAGAATACTGATAGAAACAGTAACTTTTTAGAATAAAATTATTTTATTTTATTTTTAATACATTTTCGTAGAAATTGTATATTTATTTTTGCCATGCTTATATGTAAAAAATTTAAATACAAAATACGTTATTTTAGTCATATAATTTCTATTTTTTAATATTTTAAAATTTGTTATGTTTTAATTTTTAAACTTTAAAATTCATAATTATTATCAAAAATATATATATTTAAATTATAATTAAAAACCAGTTTTATTCTCGTTTTAAAGAACATGTTTTTATACTTTGGGTTATAAGAACATAAAGTTCAAACTCACCTTATAATAACATGTTCTAAACTGTGAGGGTTTACGGTAATTTTAAAATGTTAATTTTTATTTTTTTTATATAAATTAAATTACATTTTAAATGCAAATATTTTTTTTTGCAATATTAAAAATTTTATTTAAAATCTATTATTGCATTTTGTTGTAAATTGGTAGTAATTGTCTCAATTAAATTTTAAAATTGTAATTTAATTCTTTATTACGTTTAATAGAAGAAACGTTTATTTTGATGTTTCTTGTTAATTTATTTTAAAAATGTAATTTTTAATTCAAATCTAAATTTTGTTTTATTTGCTGGTTTTGGCTTCTCAGCATTGATTTAGAATTGTATTTTTAAAATTTAAAATTCAAATAAATAAATAAATAAAATAAATCCAAATTAAATCCAAATTAAATCAGTTATAATTTTTGACTAAATAATATTTAATAATTTATAATAATATTATTTAAATTTTATTTTTAATAATTATTTTTAAAATGTAAATAGTTTAATTCTAACAAAAAATTTAAACAATTAAAATTTAGATATTGTAACTGTTTAAATAATTAAATAAAAATTTATCTTGATATAAAATAAATTATAAACAAATAAAATAAATGTCTAATAATACGCTTAAAGTTTTTAGCGTTATTTTATGTTTTACTAAATATTTAAAAAATAAATATTAATTAATTATTTTTATATAATATTTAAAATGTAATTAATTCAATAAAATGTATAATTATTTTTAATTAGTTTTGCCCTTGTAAATCTTTTTATTATTAGCCACATACAATAGACCAATTAATATATTAAAACATTTGTAATTCTAATTGCGTAGGTTTATTTAAATATTAAAAAATATTTAAACAAAGTTTTTTTAATCGTATACAAATTTATGCAATTATAAAAAATTAAAATTTAAGACATACTAATTTCCACCAGTTGCTTAATTTTAATAAATAAAAATATTAACTTTTTATATTTAAAAATAAAATTTTCACATCAAAATAAATTGAAACAATTTTTTGTGTTTTATTATTTTTAAGCCATAGAACATAATTATTTGAAATGAGCACTTATCCTAAGTTTTCATATTTAAACTAATAACCTTTTTAAAATTAGAACATAATAAATTTAATATAAATTTTCATTAGTTATTTAATTTTTAATTTTATTTATATAAAATATTTGTAAAACATTTAAATTAAAATAAAATGTAAAAGAATTGTTTCATAACACTATTAGATTATTAGATCCTTTTGAATAAAAATTAGCAAAATAGGAATTGTTTATTAGTTGATGTCAATATAGGGATTGTTAAAGTATAGTTTATTAGAGGTTGTCAAATTAGGAATCATCTCAATTTGTCAAAGTAATATTGGATAATTATTTTAAACTTATATTTAAAAACTTAAATTTAAACATTAATTTTATCATTTTTAGCCATAGAAGAAACTAAATTTTCAAAATATTTTTACATTTTATTCTTTAAGTTCCCAGTATTGAAATAATTTACTTTGTTACTACTTTAAATTGTTATCAATTTTATTTTAATTTAATTCATAAAACTTGGTTTTGAAATCAGAATTTAAATAAAATTGATTTTTAATTATATATTTTAAATCAAAATGGATTTAGACTTTTCTGAGTGCTTAATTTAGTAATATATATTTAATTTTAAATAATTTAATTCAATTAGGATTTATATAGATTTTAAATAATTTTAACAATTAATTTAATTGGGATTTGAATATTAGCTAGAAATTAAATAGATTTTCAATGTAGATTTACTTTGAGCAGTCAATAAGTTAATTGGGATAATTAGTATGACTTATAAGTTTAATTAACGCCAAAAATGTTTACTTTTTTTAGGCAAAACTAAAAATAATTTTCAATATGATTTTAACCGTAATTTATTTATTTTATTTTAAAATTTAAGTTAGCTATTTTATAAGATAACTTAATTAAATGTTAATTTTTAAATATAAATTTTATATATATATCCTATTGTGGTTAAATTAGCATTTGTTTTGTCTATCCAAGTAATGAAATTTTTTATTGTCCAATTAGTTTATAAATTATTATTAATTATAAATTTTCACAAAATGTTTAACTTTCTGTTTATTATTTTTTAATTTACAATATTATTTAAATTAAAATTTATATATTTGCAAATTTAAATTAAATAATTTAAAATGTTTTCTTAATTTTTTAATTAATATAAATTTTATATTATAAATCACTAAAACTTGGTTTTTGTGACTTAAATAAAATAAATTTACAATTTTAGACATACAAAACGTGTTTGTAATCAAGAATACTGTAAAATAAATTTTAAAATTAATTTAATTTAATTTATAAAGATGAAGCGTGTCTTATCCCAATTTAATTAATTTTAAATTTAATAAAAGTTTCGTGCTTATCAATTGCATTAAATTACAGTTTAAATACTAATAAGCAGATCCGTATAAAAGATAAGAAATCAGAATGGTTCTTACTAGTTAGCTATTGAGCCGTTTACTAAACATGCAAAAACAGTATATAAGCAATGGCCCTCAATATATGTTTTAAAATGACAATACATATATGTTTTTTAAAAAATTATAAATTAAATTTTTTTTACTACATATATTATTTTATTAATAATTATTTTTAATATTTAAAATTTTTATAAGCTATAATTTAAATAATAATTAATGTCATTTTATACATTTAAATAAATTTTTAATTTTATAAATTAATTCGGCTTAATTTAAAAATAACTATAAATTTTAAATTATTATTTGAAAAAAAATTAAATTAATTAAATATATTGTATAAAAAATAAAACGTAATTTCAAAATTATTTATTTTTGTTTAAAAAATTTAATCAAATTATAAACTCAAATGTTTGTAACTATACAAATGAAAACGTTATAATTATTTTTGTATGCTGTAAATTAAATATTAAATATAATTTTTTTATTTAATTATGTATAAAATAAATATTTGGTTTTATAAAAGATGGGATAAAAACTTAAAAATATCATTTTTATAGTTATTTTAAAATATAAACATTTTATTAGAATAAATGCAAAATATTGTTTTTTAGATAATCTTTAATATTTTTAATATTTTCTTTAATAATTTTTCAAAAATATTATTTATACATTTTTATAAAAATTTAATATTATATATTTAAATTTAAGCTTTACGTAAAGTTAATATTTTATTAAATTTACGTAAAATAATATATCAAAAATATTTATAAATATATAATCTTTTTAGTTTGGTAGTGAAAATTGATAAATTTGTATTATTTTAACAAAAAATACACAAATAAAAACAATCCAGTTAAACTGGCTCAACCGTCAAATCCGCAATCCTAATAAATTGTTTAATCTAACGTAACAATCTGGTAGTAAGTTTAAAATAGTATTTGGATCAAGATGATAACTGGCTGATTAACTAGTAACGTTTATTGATAGTGTACAAGTGAATTAGCCGCAAACTACGTATGCTAAGCGTTTATTCTGCAATTATCGCTGCCTGACGATCTTTTAAATACAAATTATTTATATAGAATATAAATATTTCTTCTTAATATTATTTCAAAAATAATCTCTCCTAAATCCAAATCCTAACACTTTATTGAAAATATTATTTACATTAATTGAATAAATAATTAATTAAATTTAAAAAACAAAATATATATAAAACTAAATATTTTTATGTTAATACATTTATAATTTTTAATTTTAAACTCTATAAAATTTAGATTATTAATATTTAAACTAAACTGTACAATTTAACTAATTCTTAATTAAATTAATTTGAAATTATTTATACTATTAAACAAACATTCAATTGAATAATTAGTTTTGGAGTAACTGTATTTTATTATATAAGCGTTAATAATTATATTGTATTTGATAATCATCTGAAGGGAAAGTGACGGACACTAAAAGACAAGTCACTGTTAAAAAACTTGTGCAAATACTAAAAATTTCAATAAAATCGTAATTCTTAAACAAATTTTAAAAATGTCTTAAGAACTAACTATTACAATTTTATCAATAAAAATCAAATTATCAATAGTTTGAGATATAAATGCAAATAAAAATAATTAAAATTATTTTATCTGGGGGTTCAGGGATGTAAAAGTATGTGTCCTTAAACGTATGTAAAGTTGAAACAATGAAGAATTTCTTAAGTATTCAGTTTTCAGAAGAATATATTCTAAAAAAAAAATTAAACAAATTATATATAAATATAATTTGGTCAATACAATTAGGTTTTGCCACGACGTAGCCATTATTCATTAGAGCAAATTAGTTCTAAATTATGGCAAATCTGAAGACTTTTTATATATGTTTAAAACTAAAACTCAATTGTATGTTTTTCAGGCAAGACATATTGTGAGGGTTTTTGTTTTAAACAAAAAATGTATAGTTTAAGATTTAAATTACAAAAGATATCAATGGTTTAAAAATAATTTAGAAATTTATTATTAAAGTTGTGGCTGAATACCTTGCACAAACTCTGACGAACAATGACAAACAAAGAGTTAAACAAATGGGTGATAATGTTTTGCTGGCGTCAAAAAAAAATTAAAAATATATTTTTTATATAATGTATTTTATTCTATAAAACTTTGGTAAGAATCGGTTAAATAAATTTTTAGTAAAAAATCTTTAAATTTTTTCAATTACATAAGAAGCATGCTTTAATTATATTTTAAAAATAAAGTGATGTTTAATGTAACAGCGTTAATTATTATATTTATAATATAATATATTATATTTATGATGTTTTAAATATTTGTACCAATCGTAATAGGCTGTTATACTAATGAAAAGTCTATGTACAAAACTTGAAACGTTTAATTTGCTCGAGTATTGCACTGGATAAATTACATAAATATTTACAATTAATTACAAATTGTTACAATTATTATTTTCTATATAAATTAATTTAAAATTTGACATTTATTATTTATAAAAGACAAATTATTTAATAGTTTTAAAAATAAGAAAATATATTTAAATCGCTTTAAAAAAATATAATATTGTTTATTTAGTGTATAGCATTACAACTTATTTTGATTTTAAAATATTATAATCTTAAATTAGAAAAATTATTTTAATTAACAATATAAAATTAATTGTATTGGATTCGCCAATTTACTAATAAAAATATAATTTTTATATAATTTATAGAAAAATTTATATTGAATTACAGTTGTAGAATGCGACGATATACGAGCAATTAAAACGTTTTGGAGGGGTCCAGATCAAATTTAAATATACATTTTTTAACGAAAATGCATTAAATATATAACAAAATATTATAACTGCATTATAATTTTGAATTTAATAAATCATTTATTTAAAAAATTATCTGTATTAATTTTAGCTAAATTTTTAATTAAAAATTTTTATTTAAATCTAAATGGTTGTTTATTTCGTAAGCCATTTATGCAAATAATCGATTTATAAATAAAATAATATTTCTAAATAAAATTAAGCTACAGTTACTATTTTAAAAAATAGTTTTAAAATAAAGTAATCTTTATTTTTAAAAATTAAAATATTTTAAATTAAAAAAATACTTTAACCAATTAACAAGCCATATATTAATTCAAATTAATAAATGATATAAATTTGTTTATATAAAATTAATATAAGTAAGCCAAATGTTTAGTTTTTTATGCGTAAATATTTTTTAAAAATAAGTTCGATTAATAAAGTGTTAAAAGTTTTTCTTTATGTAAATATCAAATTTTCCATAAAATATCTATAAATTTTAACAAATAACTTAAGGTTTGATTGAAAACGGACATTCTATCATTTTGATCAACCATAATTAAAATTTTAAAATTAATTAAATAAAGTTATTATTATTTTGCAATATATTAAATAAATTTAACAATATATATAAAATCTTGTGAACTCTCTTAGAGACCCAGTTAAAAAACTTCCGTATTCTCAGTAGATTGTTTAAAAAAATTCACGCAAAATAAATGGGGGACGGGGTTTAAATTAATTTTTAAAAATTGGAATTTTGGACAAATTCCCATTGAAGTCAGTAATTTGATATTAAATAACTCGAAAACTAAATTTTGTAAAAATATGATTCTAACTGCAAAAAATGTCTTTTTATGAGATATATAATATTAGTATAATGAATTCAGCTTTAAAAATACCGATAAAACCCCTTTGTTCTTGGTATAAAATATCTATACAAATTTCAAATGTAGTTTACTAGTAAATTTAATTTTAAAATGTTGTAATAAAACTAAATATTTGATTAAAATTTTAATATTAATTTTTCCCAAATTTTGGTCTTTTCAAAAATAAATATGTAATGTTTATTTTTATTTTGAAAAATATATTAAACTTGATTTAAAAAATATTAGAATTTAGATTTTAATTGTTAAATATTTATTTATTAAGAATTTAAACAATTTTAAATTAATTAAAATAAAAGGGAGTATCCGTCGAGAAATAGGGTGCAAAAAATTTTAGAACCCTCTAATGTTAAAAGAATAGGCAATTTGTAAAATCTTATTTAGATC